>LR812525.1:38319717-38567217 GCA_903798195.1 Danio kyathit
GAGTCATCATACTGTGTTAAAACTTATGATGATGATGTCAAACTCGTGATAACTGCAAGACTGAGTAAAATGTTTGAGGAGTGACTGTGATTGGCTGTGTGCCATTAGTCTTTTTTAAGCATAAATTCGTTATGCTTAGTGATCTTTTGGGATCTATCTATCTATCTATCTATCTATCTATCTATCTATCTATCTATCTATCTATCTATCTATCTATCTATCTATCTATCTATCTGTCTGTCTGTCTGTCTGTCTGTCTGTCTGTCTGTCTGTCTGTCTGTCTGTCTGTCTGTCTGTCTGTCTGTCTGTCTGTCTGTCTGTCTGTCTGTCTGTCTGTCTGTCTGTCTGTCTGTCTGTCTGTCTGTCTATCTATCTATCTATCTCTCTATCTGTCTGTCTGTCTGTCTTATTATTTTTATTTATTTTTATTTATTTATTAATTTACAGTTTTTCTCAGTCGCTTTGCTGCATTTCTCACAACACTATTTACATTTGCACAACAGTTAATGCATTTCTCAAAACAATTAGTACAAACTGCAAAACCTAGTGGACACCATTGTTTATGAACAATATAGTCAAATGGCTTAGTCATGTTTTCATTATGACAGTTTACTCTGTACATTATTTCAATGCAAAAAAGTCAGATTTTGGTGACGTGTCCTGAAAATGCTTAAGGCAGCATTATATACTATTTGCACAGCCATTTGAAAACTACAGTAAAGTTAGACATCACTGCATTTAGTGAGGTATCTGAGTACAAGACACTGAATATGTATGTTTCACATGTTTACTGCATTTGCTCTTTGCAATTTTAATTTATTCACAGCATTGTGCAAAAGAATAAATACACCCTTATTTACAACAAACATAAACTCCCTTTGGGTAGAGCTGTGCACAACTGTAAACAATATTGCAGTACATATTGGAACTGAACCTACAACATACACAGGTCTGTAAATGATACATCAAATTGTTCAATTTAGGAGACATTTACAGAAAAAAAAAACGATTTAACATCTTTATAGTTTTTCTCAGTCGCTTTGGTGCATTTCTCACAACACTGTTTACATTTGCACAACAGTTAATGCATTTCTCAAAACAATTAGTGCAAACTGCAAAACCTAGTGGATAACCTGCAAAAGCGCGTCACTTGCTCAAAATGGAGAGCTCATTCCTCAAAAGCAAGTATTGATGTCAATGAAAGTGTCAGTGTCATCAAGATGAAAAGTCCTGACACCATTGTTTATGAACAAGATAGTCAAATGGCTTTGTCATGTTTTCATTATCACAGTTTACTCTGTTCATTTTTTCCAATGCAAAAAAGTCAGATTTTGGTGACACTTTCTGAAAATGCTCAAGACAGCACTATATACTATTTGCACAGCCATTTGAAAACTACAGTAAAGTTAGACATCACTGCATTTAGTAAGGTATCTGAGTACAAGACACTGGATACGTGTGTTTCACATTTTTACTGCATTTGCTCTTAGCAATTCTAATTTATTCACAGCATTGTGCAAAAGAATAAACACACCCTTATTTACAACAAACATAAACTCCCTTTGGGTAGAGCTGTGCACAACTGTAAACAATATTGCAGTACATACTGGAACTGAACCTACAATATACACAGATCTGTAAATCATTCATGAAATTGTTCAATTTAGGAGACATTTTCAGAAAAAAAAGATTTAATTTTTTTAAATAAAATTAGCTTGACAGATTTTGACAACTAGTTTAACATTTTTGTATGTAATGACTCAAGTAATGAAACGAGAACTATTAGTTTTATATGGAATGACTATTCAGCATTCACAAGTTTAGTTAATTTTGACTGACATGACATAAGCAAATGATAATGTTACAAACAGCAAAGAGTTTATGAAAGCAATTGATGCATGTCCAAAATCATTTGCAATTTGTTGAAAGGAATAAGAAACCGCTACTATGATGTGCACAAATGACTAATTGTTTTGAGAAATGCATTAACTTTTGTGCAAATGTAAATAGTGTTGTGAGAAATGCACCAAAGCCACTGAGAAAAACTGTAAATATCTATTACTTTAAAGCCATCAAATATGTAGGGGACATTTTTAATTTAGATTTTTAGCTGACATAATGTGATTCATAAAATGCTAGCCAACAAACAAAGTGTGTCATCACAATGTTTAGGACCGGTGTTGGGGAAAGTTACTTTTAAAAGTAATATATTACAATCTTGCATTACTTTTTAGAAGGGTAACTGAATGTGTTACTTAGCTACATTTTAATGAAAGTAATGTGTTACATTAATTTTTTATCTTGGCGGTGCTTTCAATTTCTGACAGATGTAAGTTTTGTTTAGTTTTTTTTTACAGCAAAAGTGAAATGTGAAGTGAATAAACCTCAGGCTGATGGAAATGTAAATTCTCGTCTGTACAGTTGAGCTCAAACAAACCTTTCAGCTGTGCTGCCTTACTAGATTGTGTGAAGAATAAGATGCATGAAAAGAAAGTTCAGCAATGAATATTCAGAGCTTGCATTAGTCAGGAATACTAAATCTGTGTCTGTGCAAATGAGACGAGTAAATACACTTTCACATTTAGGCAAGAACTATATTAAATATCACGTTTTTACAACAAAACACGTCGGCACTTTCTCTCTTTCTCTCTAAAAAAAAGAAAAACAAAGCAACTGACTTTACTTTTTTGAAAAAGTTACTTGATTATTAAAAGTTGAATGAAGTAATCCGATTACACAACACATTACTTGTAATCCACAGAAGTCACAGGCATTAATTTTGTAGGGCCTGTATATGCTTTATTTAAAGTGTTTTTTTCTTCAGTGCCAGTAGCTATTGACTTTTTATTGACTTTATAAATCAATGATCACAGTTTTATAAGCCGTTTTCAATGTACTGCTTATTGAAATCAGTCACACCCATATCTTGGATGGCCTGAAGGTGAGAAAGTTAACAGTGATAGATATATTATAGTTTCACCAACAAACCAGTTCCAAATAGAAACATGAATTTTTCTTTTCGGCTTAGTCTTTTATTAATCAGAGGTCGCCACATCGGAATGAATCGCCAACTTATCTAGCATATGTTTTATGCAGCGGATTCCCTTCCAGCAACAACCCAGTACTGAGAAACACCAATACACTCTTGCATTCACACCCCCACACACACTACAACCAATTTATTCAATTCCACATGTCTTTGGACTGTGGGGGAAACCGGAGAACCCGGAGGAAACCCACGCAAACACAGGGAGAACATGCAAACTCCACACAGAAATGCCATCTGACCCAGCCGGGGCTCGAATTAGCAGTCTTCGTGCTGTGAGGCGACAGTGCTACACTGTGCCACTGTGTCGCCCTAAAAAACAGTTTGTTGCAATAGTATGAATAATGTTTTTAAAAAATCTGAATAACCTTTTCCACTATATAGAGCCTTTTGTGGAATGCAATTAAAAATGTGTCACCTATTAAATCAGCATTTTACTTCTATTATTGCCTATGGCAACAGTTTCTGGCCAGTAGCACACCAACACAATTTACACATCAACATGACATGGCTAACAGCCAACTGTGAAGCTGCTTGGCAATAGTAAGAAAACATATATACACAAACACACACACACACACAGACAAGTGGTGTAAAGTGAGAGACCGGTACCGGAGCTTATGACAGAAATATCATTTTTAATTTGAGCAGTGAGCTTGTGATACAGGTTATTGTGTATAACGAGAGGGGTCTGGTGCAGTGCAATCTAAGCTGTATGCAATGCTTTTTAATGCATTCACCTAACCACACCCCTAACCCTACCCCTCAGAGTGACGTCACTAGCTTTATTGTGTGCATTGCATCTGACATTGCATCACTGAGATATGCAGTCTCAGCTTGCATCATCAAGGCTGCATCCAGATACTGTTGCGTAGAGCTCTCTTCCTGTACGGTCATATAGACACACTCACTCTATGTCCATTATAATAGACTTGTAAGTTACTGACAAGCTCTGATCTAGCATGCATAGGAAATCACAGTTGCACAATCTTGCCATTACGGCAAGTGCTCAATTATATACCTATTTAAAACATGAGAGATATAGGCATCATCATATCTAAGAGACATATGTCTGAATGCACATGCAAATATGTAAACACACACACAAAAACACACGAACGAATGCATGTTAATTTGCATACCATATGTAATAACAGTTAATGTAGGCTGTAAGTTGGTGCCTATGTTATTATCATCATAAAAAAGTAATTTACTTGCATAAATGTTGTTTATTTGCGATAAAAAATGTGATTAAAAAGCACTACCAAGCAAGCAAAAATCTTACTGAATTTGTTCATTTTAAACGTTGCTGAAACGTTGCTAATTTATTGTCATACACTTATCACAAGTTCAAATGTTGCCAAAGAAAATAAATGCTCCCACTTTATATTAAGTGGCCTTAATTATGAACTTACAATATAATGAATCATTTAGTACAATGCACTTTGTTATGTGCATACATGTACTGATACATTGTACTGATATTTTCAAAATGATCTGCTTGTAATTAATTTCTGTAGTATTTATAATTAGACTGTTGACTTATTCCTTACCTTAACCCAAGCTTAAACCTACCCATTCCCTAAAACATGTCCCTAACCTTATCTGTATCCCACTTTAGGAGCACCAATAGTGTTATGCAATACTATATGAACTCAATAAATACATTGTACTTATTTTCTGATGTAGCACATAGTGATTAAGGCCACTTAATATAAAGTGGGACCAAAACAGTGTGTACTTAAGTATGTATTTAGTGCTCTACTAATATTTAAGCTAAATTGGAAATTTTCTTTGTATGAAATTCAAATTTGCATGTTGAAATAAATTATGTGTATGTTATTTATTTCGCTCAATTTAAGGCTAAATATTTTATGACAATAACCTATGATTTGCCCCAACCAAATGTTCGGAGCAGCAGTTTATTTGACTAGTCCCATTTGCATGCTTTTCAATAGTTGAGGTTTGTAAGGGCCAACAACAGTGAGGTTTTGTTTATTTGCATTTTGTAGTAGGTGGACATCTAATATTGAGCTGTTCATACAGTCATAAGCAACACTGTTTATAGTTCTGGTGGTAAAATGCTTTGCTAAACGGGCAAAATAGGACAAACAAAAAAATTAGACAATTAATCTGCTGACATCATTAGGTACTGAAGACATCAAAGACTGTTGTTCTTTTAATAAGGTCTGAGACATGAAAGCTGCGAGTCTCCAGAGTATATGCACTTGCACTGTTTATGTTTTTATTCATCCGGTGAGTCAGTGGCCATTTTCGCTGGCCATTTTAGTTAGAATTTAGTCTCTTGTGGTACTATTGGCAGTTGTAAAAAGTTTTTTTTAACAGAGTTCATTTTTCTAATTAAGACATGACACTGTGAAAGAGGCAAATTAAATAAACGACTGCTCATTTGTTGTTCTGATAGCCTCACTTATAAAAAATAACGATCTATCATTCCTTAAGGAAAAGTTCACCCAAAGTGATAATTGTGCCTTTTTTTTCAAACCCATATTACTTTTTTTCTTCAGTGGAACAACAAAAAAGTACATTTTAAATAATATAACTCTAATTATATAAGCTAAATTGTCCGTGTATGTGTGTATGTGGATGTTTTCCAGTAATGGGTTGCAGCTGGAAAGGCATCAGCTGCGTAAAACATATACTGGATAAGTTGGCGGTTCATTCCGCTGTGGCGACCCCTGATTAAAAAAGGGACTAAGCCGAAAAGAAAATGAATGAATTCTCTTTTGCACAAGAAATGGAGACTGGAATATTCAAGCTTTGAAAAAGAAAAGTATTATAAAAGAAAATAAAGCTGATATTGTGACGCACTCTTTTAGGTCACCTTGAAACATTCATGACAGTTCTTGAGAGAAGCAACTCTCTAATTTGTTTTGTTGGTAACACTTTATTTTGATGGTCCATTTGAGTATTAGTAGACTGTCTACTTAATATCTGTTGACACTGACATTTAACAGTCCTTCAACAGACATTTAACTGACTATAAGAAACTTTGCAAGTACATGTCAACTTACACTAACCCTAACCCCAACCCCAACCCTAACCCCAACCTAACAGTCTACTTATAATCTAATGATAATTAGTTGCAATGTAACTTAAATTCAACAAACGGACCGTCAAAATAAAGTGTGACCGTTTTGTTGAGTCAAATCTGTTCAATGAATCAAAAAGAATTAAAAAAAACAGATATAGAGTGCATTTCCTGAACAACAAAATTACCTGTTGCTTAATTACCATAGTACAGTGGCACTTAGGACTGGCATTATTGACATCACACAGGTGGTGGAGTAATAATTTCTGTTAATTAACCAGTTTAAGATGAAAATGATGTCAGATTATTGCTGTAAATAATAAAGTAGATTCCATGAAGAACATTTCAGTGAATGGAACCAGTGTGAAGAATATTTCAATCATCTAAAACAACTTTTTGCACCATAAAGAAACTTAATGTCAGGGTGTCCGTGGGGTCTTAAAAAGTATTAAAAGTTGATAAATCAATGTAGAGAAATTTAAGGCCCTTAAAAAGTATTACAAAGTCTTAAATGCTATTTTGCAAGGTATTACATTTCATATAATTTTTGATTTTGTAATGTATGATTGTATGCTATAAGGTCTTAAAAGGTATTGAATTTCACTCTCTGGTTCCTTTATATACTCTGAATGTGCCATGTGTGTACAAAAAGGTTCTTCATGGTTCCTTTGATGTCACAAAAACAAAAATAAAATTTCGCATTTATTATGACAGTTTCCTTATGTCATTCGACTTTTCTGGTGTGGTTTAGAGTCAGTACACATAAATGCCCTACATTTTAAGTGGAATTAAATCTATAGATTATACTTCATGTTAGCTTACTAAATTTCCACTATTCTACAAAGCCACATACATAAATCAGGCCCGTAGCCAGGGGGGTTTGGGTGGTTTGAAAGACCCACCCCATCACAAAGTCCAGAATTTGGCCTCTATATGAGCTCATATGAGTCCATTTTTTGATAGTATGCCATAATAAATTGTGAAAATAATTTAATAGAAGAAGGCTTAAAGACAAATTAATTTTTA
Organism: Danio kyathit; assembly: GCA_903798195.1. NCBI lineage: Eukaryota > Metazoa > Chordata > Actinopteri > Cypriniformes > Danionidae > Danio > Danio kyathit. The sequence goes on from LR812525.1 coordinate 38,326,842, forward strand.
ATTCTTCAAATTTACAAATTCTGACTGAGGAAATGTGGTGGCCAGTTTGTTATTTACCTACTACAGACTACAGTTTTAATACGCTTTTAGTTAGTAGTTAATATGGTTTTTAAAACGTTTTACCAGATTCTTAATTGTTTTTAATAACGCATGAAAATAAATGTGTATTTTAAAAATAAGTATATTTTTCTTTATTCAAAATGTTTATTTAAAAGTTCTAATCACACAACATTGTTTATAATACTGTAGCGCACAGTTTAAATGCACATTTTGTGGTAAAATAGTATGGTAAGCACTTTGTAGGAAATATTTTTGTTGTATCAAAAAATGTGGTTATGATCACCATCTGACAAGAAATTGAGAAGAAATATATATATATATATATATATATATATATATATATATATATATATATATATATATATATATATATATATATATATATATATATACAGTTGAAGTCAGAATTATTATATATACAGTTGAAGTCAGAATTATTAGCCCCCTATAGATTTTTTTTTCTTTTTTAAATATTTCCCAAATGATGTTTAACAGAGCAAGGAAATTTTCACAATATGCCCGATAATATTTTTTCTTCTGGAGAAAGTTTTATTGTTTTATTTCGGCTAGAATAAAAGCAGTTTTTAATTTTTTTAAAATCATTTTAAGGTCAAAGTTATTAGCCCCTTTAAGCTATATATTTTTTCGATAGTCTACAGGACAAACCATCATTATACAATAACTTGCCTAATTACCTTAACAGATTTGTTTGGGATATCTTACTCCAAATGCTTAACCTGCCTAGTTAACCTAGTTAAGCCTTTAAATGTCACTTTAAGCTGTATAGAAGTGTCTTGAAAAATATCTAGGAAAATATTATTTACTGTCATCATGGCAAAGATAAAATAAATCAGTTCTTAGAAATGAGTTATTAAAACTATTATGTTTAGAAATGTGCTTAAAAAAATCTTCTCTCTGTTAATCAGAAATTGGGGAAAAAACAACTGTTTTTATTCCTGTACTTTATTCAGACCTCTCCAGTAAATTCTAATAAAACATGTGCTCCATGCAAAAAAAAAAAGACAATAAATATAATAAAATTTATTTGCTTTTTGGTCAATTAAAAAACAAATATGAGGACAAGAGCTTCCTCCTAACATTCATTAGCCACTAAACTATTGTTTTTGTTCAAGTGGAGTCACAACAACGCACCGCTTGCACTGTATTATAATGCAAATTGTCAGACGGTTTTGTTGCATCATCATTTGCAACTTACCATTAAGAGTGGACATAATGGAAGTGGCATATTAGCGACTTGCTTGACTAGGTTTGTTATTTCAGCCTGGCTGTTATTGGGCCTGTAATTCAGTTTTGACACTGAGCAAACGAGTGTGCTTGGCTTGACGCCACTTGTTTCTGTTACTGTACATGTTCATCCCCTCGCGCTTGGTATGCAGAAAATCAAACACACAGACATAAATGCCATCCTCCTCTTAACGCTATAATAATAGACAGCTCGCACAATAGTCGAAAAGCAAGTCCATTAAAGAGAATAAAGGCAGTGGTTGCTGAAAGCCAGGGAATTGTTACTAAAACACTAAAAGAGTGGGATTTCTTCCCTGTTGATCTGTTAGGGATATCCTACTCCAAATGCTTCTTTCTATACATCAAAGAGCTGCCGCAAATAAAAGCATGCTTGTCGAGGGCGAACAAACTGCCTCCTTTGTGCCGCCTCCCAGCCAAACTCAAGCAACACAAAGCAGTTGGATGTAATAAACTGCAAAAAGAAGCCCGGCACTATTTAGATGACATGCTCTGCTCTGGTGCTTGGCTGCGCACCTTTGTCTGCCTCTAGCTGGGACCGACATATGATATTACTCCATCGAAATCCTCTTAGACTCCTGGAAACTGGGTTCGATTACAGGCAGCCCCCCCGTACCTTCCCTTTGGTTCTTTTCTTCCTTTAAACTAAGTAAAGTTGATATCTGTCTGATAAGACAGAGACTTAACGCTTCAGCTTGAAGCCTGCGGCTGAATAGTAGGGAGTGGTCTGACCGATTCAGGATGTTTTCCAATACAATGAACTCAATTTATGTGGGTTTTCTGAAATGTGTGTTTAACTAAATCATATAAAGTATGCTGTGGCTTGATGAATGAGAAGATAAGGTCAATACAGTATTTACAGTCTTCGCTCATTTGTTTGGATGCTTGTAAACAAGTTTTTGCAAAGTGATGTGGAATGTTATGATTTTTTTTATGATTTCATTACTTTAGAAGCATTTCATGTCAAACCTTTGTCAAAATCCAGTTTATTCGAGTAAAACGTAAATAGTACAGTACAGATTTTTTTCTAACAATATTTTTTTTGAATGATGAACATTTTCTGATTTTTCTGATTCTGATTCTTCTGATACTTTCTGAGATTTCTCTTATTTTTAACAATAAAACTAATACTATAAAGTTTAGAAAAAAGCTCAGATAAATCCGAAAAAATGCCAACAGCTCAATACTCTTTTTTTTTGTTCTGTAATTTACATGAACAACCCAGACAATATATCCCTGCAGGCACAGGACGTCAACATGATGTCATATTGATGATTGGATTTTGTTTGGAAATAAAATCGGGTTGACGTCAGAACCCTACGTCAATGTCCAACGTCCAACCTAAAATCAACCACACCTTGACGTTGTGTGGACATTACCACTGTGACATCTATCAGACGTTAGATGTTGGTCACTTTCCAACACAACCTAAAGTCAACCAAATATCAACGTAAGTTGACGTTGTTACTGGATGTCAAAATAACGTTGTCCTTAGACGCTGGCTAGACATTGAATTTTGGTCACCTGACATCATGGCCTAAATCTAACCTGATGTTGTGTGTCTGCTGGGATTGGTTCAAACTACTAAAAATGTCAGTAAAAGTCACTGTCAAACTTTTCAACTCGAAAACATTTTCAGAGCACAGATATTAATGCAATTCAAAAGTGTAAATATTCAGAAAACACCCATGAATCACAAACTAGGGGAAATTATCATTACTTAATTGATTTAATTATTTCTTTTTACAGAAATAATATCTTTAAACATTCGAAATCCAAAACTTGTTGTAACAATTAAAGTTAAAGATAAGAGTTGTCCTCACTGTATTTGATATTGAAGTTCTGCTTCTTGTTAAGATAATAACATTTTAAAAGTTAAATTTAACACTAAGTCTAACATCATAAACGTGTAAATAAGAGCTTTACTGTTCACAGTTAAAATCCAGCACTATGCTTCAGTTTTTAATGGCAAAAAAAGTATGATGTAAGTAATATTTGAAAATATTTGAATAAATCTAAAATTCATTCATTTGTCAAGTTTCCTACGGCTTAATCCCTTTATTCATCAGGGGTTGCCACAGTGCAATGAACTGCCAACTTATCCAGCATACGTTTAACACAGTGGATGCCCTTCCAGCTGCAACCCAATACTGGGAAACATCCATACACACTCATTCACACACATAACATACGGCCAATTTAGTTAATTCAATTCACCTATAGCGCATGTCTTTGGACTGTGGGGGAAACTGGAGCACCTGGAGGAAACCTACTCGAATAGGGGGTGCCATACAGAAATGCCAACTGACCCAGCCAGGGCTCGAATCAGCAACTTTCTTGCTGTGAGGCGACAGTGCTAACCACTGAGCCATCGTGTTACTCTAAATCTAAAATAGAAATCTTTAAAAATCTAAAATGACCAACAGTAATATCAAGAGGTTCAAATTACTGACTTTTTTTATTTAGTTGTGCATTGAAATGACTAAATCGTTCTTATATCAGACATATGCATCATTCTTACATGATTCATGTGAATTTGACAAGACAAGATTTATTTTGCCATTTCAATAAATTTTTTTTTTTTGTTTTTTGGGGGGGTTCACCTTAATGGACAGTAGAGAGAATTGACAGGAAAGTGTGGGGAGCAGAGAGAGGGGAAGGACATAGGACCTCGAGGCAGGAATCGAACTTGGGTCGTCGTTAGCACCGGAGTGTATGTGTTGATGCACTTTCCACTACGCCATTGGCACCGATGCCATTTTAATATTTCAACACAATCACGCACACATTACCTCTTGTTTGTGTTTTTAAAAAAACATGTATTAGCTCAAAGTAGTTGAAATTGAAGTCTTGTTCATTTCTCTTCTTTTTTTGTATTCTTCTTTTGTATTCTTTTTTTGTATTTGTATATGAGCTCATTTGTCCTATTTTGACTGTTATGCCATAATAAATTGTAAGAAATAACTCATCGAAGACTTTAAGACTAAGCAAAATCCCAGGTTGGCTGTTGCTTCGGTGTGACTGAGAAAAGCTAAATGTGCTGGCCAGTTTGTTATTTGCCTAATAAGTGACAATAGGCTACAGTTTTTAATTTAAAACTAAATTTGAAACATTTTTTCTAATGGTAGATGAAGCAATAAATTTGTATCTTAAAATAAGTATTGTATTCGTATTTCTTCATTCTAAATGTTTAGGAAATGTTTTTACTACATCAAAAGTGTGGTTATGCTGACCAACCGACAAGCTAATCCAGCAAAAAAAAATAGTGCTTAAAATGTAGTATAGTAATACAGTATTTAAATATCCTTAATAAATCGAAAATGAGGCAAATAACTGCAAAAATGTCCGCTTTTAAAGAAAAAAGAACCACCCCTTTCACCAGGCTGGCTACGGGCTTGCAATGTTGATATTATCTTATTCTTCGCGTACGAGCAGGCGCAGCCATTTGAATCTCTTTGGCTCGAGACTTCCAGTCTCGTTCACTTCCATTCATTTTTACATGATAAAACAGCTTGTTACGCTGCTTGATGTTGCAAACTAATATTTTTTTATTATATTATTCTGCTTTGACTGTATAGTCATGAATACACTTGTTTGTAGAGGAAGTAGTTTGAACGTTTTCTGCCGTTTATTATTCCTAGTAATTTCTCCCATAGGCAACTGAATGACAAGTTCTAAAAACAATTGCACGTTCCAATCGCACTTCCGCATTGAAGAATAAGGTCAATAGAGTTTGACCAAAAATGATAACGATGACAGGATATATTTATAATTTCAATTAAAAATGATAAAATCATAGTAATAATGTGAACACACTATCGGAGGCTTCTTGTATGGCAGGTTTAATCGGCTAGAAGAGCCGTGCAAGTCTCTCATTAGCTCTTCATCTCACTCCCAGTGGGTAAAAAAGCTGCCTTTCATTCAAAGAGAGGCTTGATTTGGAAGGGCATTGAGGGGCAGATATGCAGCCCGTCTGTCTGACCGCATGCATATCTCGCAAAGATACCTGGACGCATGCAGCATTTCTGCCGTGTTTGTGAGTAGAGAATAAAACAGCCTTAAAGTGATGTTATGACTCATCCCCAGGGTCATTTGCTCTCGCTGCAAATGAGAGTGGGTGTCTTACTAACTTGCAGATATAAACTGGATATTGTTTTCATTATTCTACGGCTATATTTGGTAAAGGAGGAGAGAAGGCAGCAGAGACAGTGAGAGAGAGACAAAAGAAAGCCTATAAGAGTGTTCGCATCAACAACGTTTTCGCACACGTTCCTTCTTCAGATATTGTTTATCATCAAGCCTTTGCAAATGTCAGCGCGTCGTGACGGGATGAACGTTTGCCCTTGAATTCTGACGCCAGGGGTTACCTAATCAACAGCACTCCTTTGTGACTCAGTCAACTGAATTTCACAAACAACCAAAAAAATGAATGACCCCTATAGGTGAGAACACCACAACAAAACATCAAATCCTCCGAGAGGATCTCCGCGCTAATAATCAAATCCAGTCCACATTACATGCCGTTTTTCATTTCACTGTCAAACTTCAGGACGTGTTCACCCTCAGGATAAGGCTGTAGCCATGGTTTGATGTGGATGCCATGGCAACGCAATAGGCGGCCTTTAGGTGTCTTCACAATAAGAGCGAGGTCGTCAGGCACTGACTCATCAACACCAGTGCCATACATTCACTCTGTCTATTGACCCCAACACTCTTCAATATAAACCTGCCAGCAAAAACCAAAGAGGCGATGCCGTGAGAGGAACATTTTTCGGTTCCATCAAAGAACGCTTTAGTGAAAAGACAAAAAAATCTTTGATAGTCTAATCTCATATAGTCAAAGGTACATTTGTGGAATGAAAAGGTGCTTCAGGAACTGTTTATGCTGATAAAGAACCTTTATTTTAAAGAGTGTTCAGGACGTACACTCAAGTTTATCAACAATGTAATCCGGAGGGAAATTGAGTACATGAGTGGGAAGAATAATATAAATAAGCATAGAAAATGATCTAATTTTGTTTCATCGCTTTCTCATTTTCCTCCTGCGGTTTATTACAAATTCTTCTCCAAGCAACCTTAGACTCTTAAAAATAGCATGGATTTCGCAGGGATGCCATTTATGAACTATTCTGGGTTGTTTAAAAATGTTAAATGACAAATTTCAAAACTGAAAGAAGTCTGTTCAGAATGAAAAAACTTTTTGTGGAATTAAATGTTCTATGTTGCACAATGGGGTACACTGACTTTTAATTTCAGTCAGACAGCCCCAGGGCTTCCAGTTTATTGTCATCACATATAAAAAACGTTGCGTTTAAAATCTGATTTCTTTAAAAACCAGCGATCTTCACTGCCTGGCTGAGAAACAACATAAAGTGGGTATCAGACCAAACAAGAAGCACTGCATTAAACTATAATTTTTTCTGCGCCATGTCTTTAAAATATGGAAATTAATTTTACTCCAGTATTTTCTATGGAGTTTCTGCCCTAACCTGCAGCTAATGATGGCACCTGCGTTTAAACGAGGTTTTGCTTTTTTTATGCTTTAACAACCAAATGGATTCTTAAGTCTATTTAACTGATTATATTTGTAAATACATTACAACATCGATGCTGTAAAAGGAACCTTATAAAATTGAAAAAGTCACATAAAGCTCTCACCGGAAGTTCATCATTGGCTAAAAAACACTAGCTGTGCATATAGCCCATTAATGCCAATAAAGAACTGAAATATTTAAGATATTTCAAAAATATTAAAAAATGCAAAGGTGTGCATATCTCACAAACTCAGTTAGGGCTCAATTGCAAACAAACAAACAAACAAATGAAATGTTTGCACACTGAAATAAATGCTCCAGAAAATGTTGGAAAATTTAGACCATTGGGTCTTCATCACTCTTTATAGAAAACAGGTGATCAGTTTAAATAGTTAATTATTAATTAATTAATTAATTCATTCATTCATTCATTCATTCATTCATTCATTCATTCATTCATTCATTCATTCATTTTCTTTTCAGTCCCTTTATTAATCAGGTCGCCATAGTTAATTATTATAATTAATAATAATAAATCCACAATTTCTTTTAAGAAATACTAATCACCACCCAAAACCAAACCCCTACTCAAATACCCAAACTCTTTCAAATACCCATGATTTAGGACAGCTTAAAAAAACTAATCAATACCTAAAACTACACTACCGGTCAAAAGTTTGGGGTCAGTTTTTTTTCAAGGGAATTATTCTGTTCATTAAGGCGGCATTTATTAAATGTAAAACAATTGTTAAATTGTTAAATATTTACTACATTTTTAAATAACTGCTTTCTTATTGTATGTAGTTTTAAATGAAATTATTACTCCAGTCATTATTCCTTTTATTACAATTAACATTAATAATAAAAATATTAATAACAGTAATAATAATTAATATTAGAGTGATTTCTGAAGGATCATGTGACTCTGAATACTGGAGTAATGAAGCTAAAAATTCATCTTGAAAATCAGTGGAATAAATTATTAAATTAAATGATAAACTACTTTTGAACAGTTATTTAATAGTGCAATAACATTTCATAAATTTACAATTTGTCCTGTATTTTTGATTAAATAAATGCAGCCTTGGTGAGCAGGAGAAGCTTATTTTAAAACATTTAAAAATCCCACTGACCCCAAACTTTTGACCGGTAGTGTACATACAGAAAAAATCACTAAAACTGAAATACAAAGCAACACCTAATCTCTCAACAAATATATGAATATATTAAAATAAATAAATGAAAAAAAATGGATTTTGATTATATTTTCATAAATTAATGATATAGTTGTTTTTTTGTAGATTTGTGTTTACCAATAAAGGTGTAACCATAACTACGCACACCACTTTTGCCCTTCAGGTGATCCATGCACCGAATACAATCACCTGTCATGCGATGGGATATTGTGGTGTTCCTGCAGCTTTGGTTTGAATATATTTGAATGGAGGCTGCATTGTTTTCACTCTGCGCTTGGCCTCTTGCTGCCCTGTGACGTATCCACACAACTTTTTAACTTGCAAGCTTTGTGTTCGCTACACTCGGACAACACATTGAGCCTTCAAAACAACAACATTTTCCTTATTCTCCATCTGAAAATCGCTGAATGGCAAACTTGAAGTCTTTTCCTTGCAAATGTTTCTGTATGTGACCTCTAAAGGAACCAATGATTACATCCGAATGCTAAAAGTCTTACCTCAATGCTGTGTTGTGCTGCTATGTAGTGTTGGACCGGTGGTCCCATTTGACTAGGTTTGATTTCGGAAAACGCGCCAGATCCGCGGATTCTCTCCCTGCTCCAGGAATTTTTGATATTCGTCTGAGTGGCGGAGCTTGCAGGGAGCATTAGGGATCGGGTCGCTCTCCCACGTCCCCTGCTTTACATTTCAAATCTTAGCTTATCCAAGGATTTCCATACCATCTATTTGAATATTTTCCACTCTGAAAGCTAGGAATTAGTGTGCTGAAACACTCCTGTTTCATAATCCTTCATATGACACTCACAGTCTTTGCGATAATAGACGCTCCTTGTGTGGAGAAAGAAAAATCACAAATGAGATTCTGAGGAGATCTCCACTTGTTTCTCATAGAAAGCAATGAGAATGCACTGAGATTTGAGTTTGAGAAAAATTGCAGCTAAGTGCTTAGATTTGTCAACATTTCTGCATTTTTCTCATGAACATGAATTTGGCGTTTTATTAAGTTTGTCTTGAAGCAAGCAATGCAGCTTTTTAAGCACAATTCAGTTTTGTAAAAATGGTTGATTATTTTGTGAATAAAAGTACTGTTATTTTAATTCCTTAGCTATTGCCTCTTAAATTTAAGCAGAAATAAGTCAATAAATGTAAATTCATTAATATAGGTTATTATTAATTCACCTATTATAGGTGGCATGGTGGCTCTGTGGTTAGCATTGTTGCCTCACAGCAAGAAGGTCGCTGGTTCAAGTCCAGACTGGGTCAGTTGGCATTTCTGTGTGGAGCTTGCATGTTCAATTCAATTCAATTCATCTTTATTTGTATAGCGCTTATACAATGTAGATTGTGTCAAAGCAGCTTCACATGGAAGATTATAGTGAATTGAACAGTGTCAGTTCAGTTTTCAGAGATTAAGTTCAGCTCAGTTTAGCTCAGTTCAGTGTGGGTTAATAATCGCTACTGAGAGTCCAAACACTGATTAGCAAATCCATCGATGCGCATCGATGTTCTCCTCGTGTTCGCTTGGGTTTCCTCCGGGTGCTCCGGTTTCCCCCACAGTCCAAAGACATGCGCTATAGGTAAATTGAATAAACCAAATTGGCCGTATTGTATGAATATGTGTTTGAATGAGTGTGTATAGGTGTTTCCCAGTACTGGGTTGCGGCTGGAAGGGCATTCGCTGTGTAAAACATATGCTGGAATAGTTGGTGGTTCATTCCGCTGTGGTGACTCTGAAATAGAGACTAAACCGAAGGAAAATGAATGAATAAATGATTTTCCTATTATTTTGTCTGTGAAGAAACTTGCTTATCCACGACTGAATTTTGAAAAAAAAAAATTCTTGATAGTCTTGGTCATTATGCCAAAAATTATTGGTAACACTTTACGTGAAGGGGTGTTCATAAGACTGTCGTGACACTTTTCACTTTCACTTTTCATAATCATGATATGACGTAATGAATATGAAAGAGATTTTATGCAAGCTTACAACCATTATCATTAATTGTCACTCATTTAATTGTCATTTTAAATGGAAAGCTCACTTTGTTTGAGATGTTTGCTATGACAGCTTGAAAATAACAGGAAATCTGTCATAAACATGATTGCCATGAGGCCATTATAATTGTGTCAAAAATAATTTTCTGCCCACTTTTTCAGTGGGTCAAAGTGAATTTGTCATTAAAATTTCCCATTAAAAGTGTCAATACTGTCAAATTTGTTTATGACAGCGTCATTAATATTTAATGACAAATTTCATTTGTACCACTAAAGTTGAGGTCAAGAGATATAATAATGCTGCTGTAGAATCATGACACAGTTATAATGGCATCATGAAAATCATGTTTATGACAGATTTATGAAAAGTTATGTTGTCTTAATAATGTTAAGTTTTCATGACAAAGACTGTCACTTATGATGTATGTTTATGTCAAATGGTCATAACAAAGACATCTCAAGCAACGTCACCTTTCGTTTATGATATAACTGAGCGAATGACACTTAGTGACAGTTGTCATATGCATGCACATTTTACTCATAATGTTTTTACAGTCTTATAAACACACCCTTCAAGTAGTGTTACCAAGTTGTCTTCTATAGCAATTTAAGGAGAAACATCAAAATATCTATAAAATATTTGTCAAATTTGTCCATGAACAAACTCTCTGACTTGTCATCCACAATTTTATTAGTAAAAATATTTGATTATTTTGACATACTTTTTTTATGCTAACACTTTCAAATAGAATTTATGAAAATATCAAGATTTTATTATGACTTTATTTTTTTAATACATGTAATAAACACCTTTTATTACATGCATTTATTTTTTTTTTTTATTCCAGAGCAATTTAAGGAGTAAATCAAGATTTCAATATGACAACTATTTCTTAGCAAATTATGCACAAACTACTCTGCATGCTAAATGTTTTATTTATTTGCTCCTTTTTGTATTAAAAACATATCTTTTATTTCTTCTTAATTCATTTATATAGAATCTATAAAATATTTTTTGAATTTATGTAGAATGAAGTCTTCGAAATTATTACAAGATCAACTGTACACAGTGAAATTGTCACTCTCAGCATTTTCTTACTTTGTGTGCCCGTAAACACAGTATTGAGTTTACAAAAGGAAATAAAAGGGGATTAATCTGCATCAACACTACACATTACTTTGTTGGTGTCCGGCTTTTCTAATATAGTCACAGACTGCTTTATATAGCAAGCCATTGTCCTTTTTGCAACGATTTCATAATTACTCACCCAGTTTTTACCAGATAATGCATCATGAGGATTGTTACAGGCACACCTGCTTGTGGTTTGCATAATGATCAATCCGTCACCGCAGGAGCTCCATGCAGACAAAGACCAGCATTTCATTTCATGACCTTTAACCCAATGCAGATCCTACATGCAGTTTTAATGCAGCATCGTTTAAAAGGATTAAATAATAGTGATTGAATGGGATATAATTATATATTTATATGTTTTTAAAAAGGCGGGGCACTGCAGGAGAATAAGTCAATAAGGTAAATGTTAATACAACTTTAATACAAGTTGTCTAAAATATTGTTTAAATATGCAAATGAATATGAATTGAATATGTGCTAATTTATATTTGTGTCGAGCACACAAAAATGAAACATTGGATGAAGACAGGTTTAAAATTCTATTTTTGACATTGCTTTTATAGAGGGGATTTTGTGAATTACGTTTTATCACTCTGTAATTAAGAAAATACTGCGAACAGCCACAAAAATAAAATTTTTCAAAAACTTTGGTAGAATAAAATGTATATAATTGGGCAAGTTATTTATAAACATATTCCCCAGTAAGAAAATGTCATAGATATGAATAAAGCTGTAAAGTTTGATGCATAAAAGAGTTAGCAGTACCATCCCCTTAGAATAACAAATGTGTGTAATGTAAAACTTATCATGCAAATTAAATATAATTAATTTTATTATATAGAATTTATTCAAATTCTCCATTTATGTTAATTTATGACTTATAAACAATGACGATTGATCAATCAGAACTCTGTATTGTAATAAGAGGAAGTAAACAAGAGGAATATTGTTGATTTAATCTGATTGTAAGATATTCTTCCTGATATTATTTCAGTTTATATAAAGAAGCTCATGTTGTTGGGCCACATAAGGTAGACAACGTGTAAATAAAAAGGTCAAATGATATTTAGTCAATCAAACAGTTGCTGGAAGCCAAAGACTTACATTGTCAATTAATTAATTGTCCCTTTTTGTTTCATGATTTTTTTTTAAAAATGACATGCTTAAGATTGTTAATGGTTGGTGGTTATTAAAAAAAACATTTTCTCAAATTAAGAATATATTTAGACCTATTTTGTTATCATTGTGTTATCATTTTTTTACAATTCGACCACTGAGTGAATGTAAAATATTAAATAAAATTCAAATTCAAGTTGATAAAATGCAATAAAACATACACTTGAAAACATATTTTGTAAATTTTTTTTACATTAAATTGAAAGTTTAAATGTGCTTTATTTATGTTTCTATTTTTGTAATCATAAATCAGTGTTTATCAAATCAAAATAACTTACCTCATGTACGCTTCCCTGATTTAAATAATAATAATAATAATATTGACCTTAACAATTGTTTTTTCTTTTAATTAAAGCTGCTTTTATTTTAGCCAAAATAAACCAAATAAGACTTCCTCCAGAAGAAAAAATATTATTGAAAATACTGTGAAAAATTCCTTGCTCTGTTAAGTATATATATTCCTTTACTCATTCGTTTTATTTTCAGCTTAGTCCCTTTATTAATGAGGGGTCGCCACAGCGGAATGAACCGCCAACTTATCCAGCTTTTGTTTTACGCAGCGGATGCCCTTCCAGCTGCAACCCATCACTAGGAAACACTATATATATAATACTACAGCCAATTTAGCTTACAACTGACCCAGCTGAGGCTCGAACCAGCGACCTTCTTACTGTGAGGCGACAGCGCTACTCACTGCGCTGTTTCTATATATATATAAGAACAAAGGCCAGGGGCAGCACCGCGCTGCCCATATATATATATATATATATATATATATATATATATATATATATATATATATATATATATATATATATATATATATATATATATATATATATATAGGGGCAACGCGGTGCTGCCCCTGGCCTTTGTTCTTGCTTGTTCTCTGAAGACTTGTGGCTATCATGGGCATTTTCTGCAACTCCCGTTGAGGCCATCATTGAGTCAGCCTCTATTTCTGGGCTAGTCTCAGGTGTTCCTGCTAATCAAATCTCACTTATTCATTATCTTCATCCTTTCAGGGTTTTCAACTATTATCATCCTGCTATTTCTTTTCTTCCTCCCCGTTGCTTTCACCCTCAGATTGCCTTGTAGATTCAGCTTATTTGTCTTTTTAATTTTAACCAGTGTGTTCCTCTTGTTCCTGCACCAGTTCACCTCAACACAATTTACCATCTGATTAGCACTTTTAAATTGTTGCATATCCTTTATTTACATTAAACATATATTAGGAGATTAGGACTCGATGGTTAGAATAAAAGATTATGTTGGATAACATATGCTGGATAAGTTGGCGGTTCATTCCGCTGAGGTGACCCCTGATTAATAAAGGGACTACGCCGAAGGAAAATTAATGATTTTTTAAGATTATTTTTAAATTTTTAAAAGTCACAAATAATATGAGCAATGCTAAAACAATTGAAAAACTTCCATTCTACTTTTTTATACTATATACTTAGCCTCATTTAGTCAAAATTGTGCATTATAATTTTTTACAAATTAATTTTGTACTTCAATATAAAAAATGCTTGGTTGTTTTAACCTAGTCTTAGCCTCAGATGTCATGGCAAGCGCCGCTAATGGACCTGTGGCTAAACATCTGGTGCATATGGCACACTTTTCAGGAAACACTTCAGCAGACCCTCAGTCGTCTTCTTAATGGTTAAAATATACAGGATTTCCGGGAGTCGAGTGTGCAGCCATCTTAACCAGCTATGTTTATCTCAGTCTGCATCTATGTACATGTCTAGCTGAATTTCTTCGTGTTTTTGGTAACAAATCATTAAGCATATTGGTGCATTGTTGTTGTAGAATTTTAAAGATATTTGTGAATGAATGATGCACAGTTACGTTGTGTGGCGGGCTTTTATTCAGTGGACAGTTCCACACCCCTAAACATGACGCAAGACAAAAGAAAAGGAGGTCCTTGACCTTTCAAAAGCGGCCATAGTTCCCAGACCTTCAGATATCAGACTGAGGTCTGGCTACATGAGACGAGGTTATGTAAGACCCAACCGTTTTCACATTTAAATGTCAAAAATTAATGCAATGGTTGGGTTTGTGGGGCGACACGGTTCACTTCAATTCATGTTTATTTCTATAGCGCTTTTACAATGTAGATTGTGTCAAAGCAGCTTAACATAAAAGTTCTAGTAAATTGAAACGGTGTCAGTCCAGTTTTCAGAGTTAAAGTTCAGTTTAAATCAGTTTGTGGTTAGCATGATTGCCTCACAACATGAAGGTTGCTGGTTTGAGCCCCAAACGAACCATGAAGCTTTTCTGTGTGTTTGTTTTTATATACATGCAGTAAAGGTGAATTAGATAAGCTAAATTGGCCATAGTGTGTGTAAATGGGAGAGTGTGTGGGTTTTCCCCAGCACTAATGGTTGTACTCTAAATGCTAGGTAGCGGCAGGAAGGGCATCTACTCTGTAAAACAATTGCGAGAGAAATTGGAGGTTCGTTCCAGTGTGGCAACCCCTGATAAAGCTAAAGGAAAGTGAGTAAATGAGTGAGGGTTAGGTTTGTCTGATTTCTGACCCATTATTGGTTTGAAATGATCCCATATATTTTAGTGTATGTACGAAGCCAAATGTAATTGCATTATTACACATTTTTAATCATTTACATTTTTAAAGAAGCTAAAAATATGAATAACAGACGCAAATGAGAAGATCCATGCTAAACCATTTCAAAAACATAACTTTGACTATTAATACACTGTTAACGATTTATTTAAATGACCCAGTATTAAACTGCAATATGAATTGTATTTTACCGTAGGGCAGTTATCCAGTATGTTACTGTATTTCAAATTTGCATTTTAAAAATGACTGTGTGTCACTCTAATGATATACAATTTTGTAAATACATATACTGCAAGATAAATGGTGCTGTAAATGTAAATACAGTATTTTTGCTGTAATTGATTTACAGTAAGTTACTGTAGATTGTACAGGAAATTGTTAATGTAGTGTATCGGATGTGTTTTTTTTTATTATATACTGAGCCACATTTAGTCAAGTAAGATGCATCATCTGTACCCTCAAACTTACAGCTGAAGACAGAATCATTAGCCCCTCTGTTGATTTTTTCCCAATTTCTGTTTAACGAAGAGAAGATTTTTTCAACACATTTCTAAACATAATAGTTTTAATAACTCATCTCTAATAACTGATTTATTTTATCTTTTTTATCATGATGACAGTAAATAATATTTTACTAGATATTTTTCTAGGCACTAGTATTCAGCTTAAAGTGATATTTAAAGGCTTAACTAGGTTAATTAGGTTAACTAGGCAGGTTAGGGTAAGTAGGCAAGTTATTGTATAACGATGGTTTGTTCTGGAGACTATCAAAAAATATACAGCTTAAAGGGGCTAATAATATTGACCTTAAAAAAATGTAAAACTGCTTTTATTCTAGCCAAAATAAAAAAAAAGTAAGACTTTCTCCAGAAGAAAAAATATTATCAGACATACTGTGAAAATTTCCTTGCTCTGTTAAACCTCATTTGGGAAATATTTAAAAAAAGAAAAAGAAATTCAAAGGGGGGCTAATAATTCTGACTTCAACTGTATAGCTGTACAATGTTACTCAAATGTATGGTCAGATGTAGCGATATGTAAAAAAGATTTGTTCAGAAAGTTATCAGAGCTCTCTCTCTCTCTCTCTCTCAGATGTTGGTAGTACAGTGGTGCTGGTGTCTGTAATTAGCCGGGTATTAAAGCGTGGCATGTGTGATGTGATCCGGCTGGCGGGGGAGAGAGGCTGTGTTGTGTTGTAGGAGGCATAGTGTGTGTGTGTGTGTGTGTGTGTGTGTGTGTGTGTTTGTTTACACTGTGTGTGTTAGTCTGTGTTACGCCATTCACCTGTCACTAAAACACAAGGAGCAGTCTGCTTTCCAATTCTGGAGAACGCCTACCCCAAATTCCTGGCCATTTTTATTTGCCGATTCAATGTTTTTTCTACATTTGTCAATCTATCTTTGGCATAACTCCTCCTGTTCCTTTTTGTTACTTAAAAAGGTTTCATTACTCTCAAATGAAACTTGGGGTGTCATTTTCTCACCATCAAGTTGCTCCAAACACATCAACAGAACACAAATATATTTTTAATCAGACAACATTTGGTTCCCTTTTTCAAAAACTGTAAAGAAAATTCTTAATGCTGAATGTTAGTTTACTGTCACGTGAAATTAGCATAATCAATGATAGTCAGAGTACACTACCTGACAAAAGTCTTGTCGTCTATCCAAGTTTTAGGGACAACAAATAATAACTTGACTTCAAGTTGATCATTTGGTATCAGAAGTGGCTTATATGAAGGGCAAAGGCCTCTAGATTACACTCATTTTACCAAAATAAAATATGATCATGCCTTGATTTTTAATTATTTAATTAGGACAGTAAGGTCTGACCTACTGAACAAAGTCTCATCACTTAACAAAAATAATGTACAGTATAGAACATAAAGTCATGGTGCAGTGGAAAAAGAATGAATATTGTGTGTGACTCCCATGACTTTGGAGGACTGCATCCACACATCTCTGCAATGACTCAGATAACTTATTAATAAAGTCATCTGGAATGGCAAAGAAAGCGTTCTTGCAGGACTCCCAGAGTTCATCAAGATTCTTTAGATTCATCTTCAATGCCTTCTCCATCTCACCCCAGACATGCTCAATAATGTTTAAGTCTGGTGACTGGGCTGGCCAATCCTGGAGCACCTTGACTTCTTTGCTTTGATGTGGAGGCTGAAGTATGAGAAGGAGCGCTATCCTGCTGAAGAATTTGCCCTCTCCTGTGGTTTGTAATGTAATGGGCAGCACAAATGTCTTGATACCTCAGGCTGTTGATGTTGCCATCCACTCTGCAGATCTCTTGCACGCCCCCATACTGAATGTAACCCAAAACCATGATTGTTCCATCACCAAACTTGCATGCAGGTTCCAATAGGTCTCCTGCAGTATTTGTGATGATTGGGATGCAGTTCAACAGATGATTCATCAGAAAAAATCTACCTTCTAACACTTTTTAAAACGATCAAATAGAAGTCAGGTTATTACAACTCAATGAACTTTTGTCAGGTAGTGTATTTTTAAGAAAACAGAATTGCCATTCAACATACATTGGCGTCTGCACCATTCTGCATTGGTGCAGAGTAGAAGCCATGCACACTGATGGTACCATAATTATATACCATAGAAACATAATAAATATTATGATGTATGTTGAGAGAAAAAGCACCGCGTCACAAATAATTACTGAATCCGTGTTTTCACTGAACGTCACATGCTAGTTCAGTTTAAGTTGTCGGAATAGCCAATTGCTTAATGATGAACAAATTTGATTTTGAGGTTTACTCTGATGTAAATATTGATTTTACATAAAAACAATGTTTACAAAGATCTTATTCGATTACAGAAGCTCAAGCTGGTCTAGATGCCATACAGCTGTGGATTCATTAATATAGCATAAATTTTGTGACGTTTCCCAGAGATGGGTTGCAGCTGGAAGGGCATCCGCTGCGTAAAACATGTGCTGGATAAGTTGTCGGTTCATTCCACTGTGGCGACCCCGGATTAATAAAGGGACTAAGCCTAAAAGAAAATGAATGAAATTTTGTGACGCTGCACAACAATAATTAAAATTTTACATTAAGTGTTGGGGTAGACATTAATAAAATACAATTCATGGATAATTTAATACATCATTCTCGTTAACGTCCAGTCATAGCTGTATCCCTTCGAGCAACAACTGCTCAAGCCTGCTTGCTTGACGTGCAAGAGCCGATGTCAATCATTATTGTGTGTCGCATGGCACGTTTGATTTCCGCAAGAACCAGTGAGGTTTGTGTTTATGCATTGAAAGATATTGTGTCACTTAACTCGGTGGTTCCCAAAGTCGGGATCAGAAGCCCTCAGGGGGTCGCGAGATAAGGAGCGGTTACTTGGTGATTTCCAAAAATCTAATTATTTTTATTAAACTATTAGTATATTAGTATATAGCCATATTTTATCCATAACTTATAGAAGTTAATAGTAATATAAAAAAAAACATGCACATTTTTTTTCTATTGGATTGCGACCTCTGGGGTCATTACATTCGATTAAAGACACAGCAATAGGACCAGATGCAGCGGACTGATTTCATTGCACCAGGTTAAACTTTCTAACACTTTTACGGCACTCACATATACAGTTGAAGTCAGAATTATTGTATAACAATTGTTTGTTCTGTAGACTATCGAAAAAATATAGCTTAAAAGGGCTAATAATTTTGACCTTAAAATGTTTTATTTTTTTAATTTAAAACTGCTTTTATTCTAGTCGAAATAAAACAAATAAGACATTCTTCAGAAGAAAAAATATAATCAGACATACTGTGAAAATATCTTTGCTCTGTTAAACATCATTTGGCAAATATTTAAAAAAGAAAAACAATTCAAAGGGGGTCTAATAATTCTGACTTCAACTGTATATATATTTATATATATAAATATATAAATATATATATATACATTAAAAAAAACTGAACATTGAGGATGATATATATATATATATATATATATATATATATATATATATATATATATATATATATATATATTTAAAAAACTGAACATTGAGGATGATCTCAGAGTGGCGTTCTCCAAATTAAATGAAGAATAGACTTGGGCCTATCGGTGTGTGCACTGTTGCATGCAATATTTATACTGTATATTTATAACCACCTCATAGTAAATTAGGGGTCATCATGAGTCACTGGCATTGCTATTTTCGCAGTTACGGGCTGAAAAGCTTGAGAACCCTTGACTTTTATTTATGAATATTTCGAATCTGAATTAATAATAGATTGATGAAGAATGTTTTTTTTGTGCTCTGAAGATAAATGAAACTTATGAGTATGGTATAAGACAAAATGTTCATTTTGCTGCGAAAAAACTGTTTAAAACATTGAGGTATGCTTGTTTTGGTAAATTTGTATTTTAAAATGTTTTAATGTTGGTAATTATAATACAATTTCCCCCACACCACCTCTCCTTTAAGACACAACTTCATCAGTGAGCTCTATGAAATGATAACTACAACTACAGAAACTCAGATTTAAAAAAAATGTTTTTTTAATCCTATAAAAGTCAGACTTTAGGACTTCCGATATATTTTACACATGCAGCTTTTTTAACCAGTTACATCACAAAACAATCCATGTGAAGTGTCTGGAGGCCCTCTGATAAGACAATGACTTCAACGTGATCCCATTCTACCTGCAGTTGCTAAGCAACATTCACCTCCAACCTCTCACTCAATCTCATTGGGTAATGTTGGAAACACAGCTGTCAGCCCATTGGCTCGAAGCAAGTTAATAAACTTTAGTCACAGCCTTCCCATTTCAGAAAAAAAAAAAAAAAATCAGGGAAAAAAGCTCAGTGTAGAATTTTTGTGAATGAGAGAGAGAGAGAGAGAGAGAGAGAGAGAGAGAGAGAGAGAGAGAGAGAGAGAGAGAGAGAGAGAGAGAGAGAGAGGGAGGGAGGGAGGGAGGGAGGGAGGGAGGGAGGGAGGGAGGGAGGGAGGAACAGAGGATAAGGAGGGAGTGTCTGTGCTCATGTTTTCTTGATGCGTACTTGAGCTAACTGGTAAACAAAGCACACAATGAACCTATCTAGCAAAAGTTCCAGTTATTATACCAATATGAAAGTTATAAGAGATATTTTGGGCATTATAGCTGCTCTATGGTTCATAGTGGAAACTGACGCTATAGAGACACAAAAACAGGGAGGCGAGTGTCAGATTCCATGTTCAACATCGACCTTTTGTAATGTTTGGCTGTGAGAGTATGAAAGCAGCAACTAAGTATCTCGTTACCGTTTAGTCTGCGAATCAAAATTGTTAACAATAGTCTCCCACCAGTGATCAATACTAGCTGGTTACAGTAGTGATTTCCAAATCAGTGCTATTTTACTTAGTTTATAAATAAATAAAGAGTACTTAGTTGAGAGTGATTATATATATATATATATATATATATATATATATATATATATATATATATATATATATATATATATATATATATATAAAAGATCATTTAGATCGTCAACAGAGTCTTAAAAGGAAATAAAAAAATAAAAAAATACATTATTTATTTGTTTTCCAGTGAGTTGAGTACATAACAGAAGGTACTAGAATACTGTATTTAAGCACATGCTAAGTTCTGGATTCCTCCTACATTCTATTGGTGATATATTTGTTTTAAAGCACATCCGTCTCTGGCCTGATTTGGGCTTGCAGAGAGAAAGTTGGAGGGTGGTCTCCTCAAATTTCAGGCCTGGCTTATTCTCCGCTGATAACACAGTAACCCAAAATGCCTGCAAATGTAATACCAACTGCTCAATATAAAATAGTTTCATTCAAGCATTAATGGCGGGAGAGAAAGAGAGATTTGGAGTAGGAGGAGCAGATCATGCGGTTTTGGCCTTGTGCTTGACATTGCTTCACAGCTGTCAGGTGGTCCACCCATTAAAACTGTGTTAACAAACATTGCATAATGTAAAAAAAAACTATTGTAAATTGGATTATGTCACATTTAAAACTCAAGAGAATGGTCCTGAGAGCAGTAAAGCCTAACTAATGTTCCAGGTGTTAAGAAGGGCGATGCCAGGATCAGCATTATGGACATCAGATTCAAATCAGATGACTTTCTTGAGTGTTTGGGAGCTGCTGGTGTTACTTTATTATTGCTGTTAGGACTATTATATTTTATTCTCTATTATAGAGCAGCTACATTTAGATAATTAGGACCAAGTAAATTAGAAATTCTAAGTGTTCAGTCGAAGCAGGGTGAATCTTCTTTCAGCTACTACGCAACCCACTGATGGAATCAGCTTCCATAAATGATCAGATGTGCTCCAACATTAGGCACATTTATATCAAGACTGAAAACACATCTGTTTAGCTGTGCCTTTACTGAATGAGCACTGTGCTACATCCGACAGATCGCACTATCATGCCTTTCTTTATTGTTCATTCCTTTAAAACCCATTTTAAAACATTTTAATCCGTTTTTATAGTTGTCCCTTTTATTCTTGTTTATGCAAAGCACTTTGAATTGCCATTGTGTATGAAATGTGCTATATGAATAAACTTGCATTGCCTTTATTAGAACAATGCTTAAAGGTGAACGATGTAGCTTCTGTGCTACTGGTGTCACCTAGCGGAATTACAAAAACAAGCAGACTCACAAACAAGCTTTGCAAATGCCCCAGAAACACAATATGCCCTTTTGTGTAATAATTATTATTGTATACAGGGATTGACAGCAAAGAACTAACAATTGCGAAGGACTTGAATTTAGCCTATTGTCAAGAAGAGGCTTTTGAAATGTGCATTTTTATACGATGTTTGATGTAATCTCAACCAAACGCTATGATAGGGTAGGACAGAGTAGCTCCTCCGCTTTTTAAAAACAGCCAATAGTGTTTTATCATCGCTCTGCCAGTGAGAGTGGTTGAGCTGAAGTGAAATGAAAATCAAATGAGCATGTCAGATACTATTGGATTGGTAATGATTTGATGAGAAACTAAAGTTTGAGGTGACGTGAATAAAACAGTTAATCTATTTGGGCGGAAGTGACAAAACGACCAGCTTTACATGTTTATATCAGTTTTATATGTTCTTAATGCTAATTTCGGCACTGTTTTGGAGCACACTAGCTTATGGATATCCTAAAAACAAATAATACTGATACTGACAGCTAAAAAAATATATATTTTGATTCTATGGGACCTTTAAAAAGAAAAAGTGTATAAAAGTACTGCCAGTGTTCATTCTTCTTTTACCCTATTGTCCGTCTCTGCATATTTTAGTCTTCAAATTTTGGCCTGAACTTCAGTGATTGAATCTGAATTACCAATAGCCATGATTTCACACTGGCTAAACACCCTCTGGCTCAGCCTGCTGCTGCAGTAGCCACGCCCCAACTCTTCCTATTGGTCAAACTGGAGAGTAGTTGACTGATTTGTGCAGATTGCTCTCAGATGTTCACGTTCAGAATAATGGATTGTATCCTACAGATCCTGATTCATTGTGTGATATTACAGCTTGTTTCCACCGAGCAGTACTGTTTGGTACAGTATGGTACGCACTTAGTCCATACTTGTGAACCTTCCCGTTTTTCCCAGAATCCTCCCGTATTTTACAGTTCTATCCCGCTATCATCCCGTAAAGGTATGTTCCCGTATTTCTCCCGTATTTTCAGTCTTTTTCTGAAGGGTGGCAATAAACATTAAAGAGCCGAGCCTCCCTATACACAACCCATTCCACCGAACCACCAGGGGCCCCCTATGCTCTTAAATGTGAGTCTGTTCTGTGCTTTCGCTTTGTTTAGGCATGAAAACACTTTGAAATAAATATAAAAACGGCGGGATTCCCTTTCCTTTATTACAGGTGCTGTCTCCCCTTCATATGCAATCCTCAAAACAGCATGACTGTCAGCTGACGCGCTCCATAATGATAAACAGACGCTGTTTCTCAAACGGATTCTGTACACGCGATTTGAAGCGGAGCGACAGTCTGGGTTTTTTGTGCGTGTTTAAACAGACATATACACATAATTAATTATAATAATATCTAAAGATGTCGATCTTGGTGTTTTTTTTTTTTTTTTTTCAAACAACTAATTTCGTCCTAAATGAGCATAAAAGTTAGGAAAGCAATCAAATGCTTTCATTATAACGTTAGATGATTGCATTTTTAAAGTGACACCTCTGTTATTTAATGTAATCAAACGAAAAAAAAATCGAAATAAATAAGAGATTCATTCGTTGCTCTTTAATCAGAATGTGCCAGTTATACAGTGAAAAAACGGCTAATGAGATTTGATCACTTCAAATCAAATCACTTTTATTGTCACATCATCAGCAGCACGTGTGCTATGATGAGTGAAAAGCTTAGCTTGATTCTATTTGCTTATAATAGCTATTAATTTTAATAAGCTGAACTGTTTGCTAATTCATTTGGTGCTTATGTATACTATTTATTTTGTTTTCATTTGTAAATAATCATATTAAAACATATTACTGACCGTTTAACTGTTTATTTACAATGAAAGAGCTCCAAATCAACATATTAGTATTATGGTGGGCATATCTCTTATTTTCACATTCCAATGTTGACAGGTATGCTTATGTCTGTTTCTACTGTCTTTAGTAACACAGTAGCAAACCATAACATTATACATAACATTAACCTACCATTTTTTTTGGACCTTTTCATAATGGTACCTAGCACAACAGTATGGTATCAAATGGGTGGAGCTAGATTCAGCACCAATTCCTATTGGTTTACAGAAAATAGTCATGAAACAACAATACAGTAAGCTCAATTTTTAAATACACAGCCCAGACACGACACCTTATGGCTGATTAAGGTGTATCATCAGCATGATGTCTCATTCATACTAGCAGCACTTTTCTAGCTGCCTGTCACTCTGGGTGGCGACCTGCTGCAAACGAAAGTCTGTGTAAGTCTATACAGCACATAGACTAAAGCCGCGGTCACACTGGACTTTTCCCTCCACAGACTTCCATCCATACGCACGCGAATGCGTCAGACCGGAAACGCAGGGTCATGCGTCGAGTTTCGCAGGTTGCTGCAGAGCAAAGTTCAAGCTTGGTGAACTCTGACCTGTGAAATCGCATCACTTGACTGCGTGAGACCAATCCAGGATCAAAACATGACCTCCCTGGACAGAAATTTAAAACATGGAGCAATCGCTTGCTTTTTAAATGTCTAATCATCTTGTTTAATCCCGCCCCTTTTCGCAGCGCCGTATGACAGAATTTCGCAAGCTCAAACTCCAGTGTGACTTCGGCTTTATATGAATACAACCGGCCTCTGAGCGAGCTGAGAGAGGATCATGTGAGCTCTACTGGTGTTCCTATTGGCTGTCGCTCAAAGTCGCTCTTTATTTGCATAAAATTGAAGTATTCTCAACTTTGTCGACTCGCTCGACATGCCCATCTGGTCACCAATGGTCGCTGTCGATCTCATAGACGGAGGTCACCAGAATTCGCTCACTCTCCATTGAAATGAACAATCTCTTGTTGCTTTGCTGCTGCGAGTCGCTCGGAGTGTGAATGAGGCTTAAGACTTGAAGGCTCTTTGGCTAATGCCTTGGAACCATATAAACCACAGGGCACCTTCACAGGTATTGCAGAGTCCATGCCTTGGCAGGACAGTCCTGTTCTTGAAGTGCACTGCGCACCAACAGTATATTAGGCTGGTAAACATGTTTTGCCTCAGTGATGTATAATCATGTGTATAGCAGTCTTTAAAATACTGGGCAGTCATTCTCATACTTGAACGTCTAATTTATTTGCAATACAATGCATTTGATAACACCGATGCAATGTATCTTTTTTTAGCCCAATCAGGCAGAACTTTATGGATGTCCTGTTCTGGATGCCATGAGCTCAGTACATCTGCCTGTAGGCGTGTTACATCATTATCTGTTAATAATAGCCTCATTAACAGAATTGATTACTGTTAATTCCTTAGGCATGATGTTAGAACCAGCAGAGCTTCTCACTGTAGTTTTGATTATCTCTCAAACATAAAAACAACCCAAAACACCAATTAATCTGACAGCTTAGATGTATTTATAACACAGTTTGCTCTTACCAAACTCTTACCTACATCAAGGACTGACACAGCTAAACTAAAGCATTTACACAGGTTAAGAAGAACGTCTATGGAGGGTGGTGTTGTGGGATGTTTTAAAGAGTTTGAACATTCACACTCCTAACGAGAGGCTCAATTTTCTTTCGGTTCAGACAGATGGCATGCAGGAAATGGACCAAGGTGGACAACCAGTCTCCATAGTTTGTTTTTCCCCCCTCTGAGCTGAAGCCAACAGCAATGAACACACTAGGGATGTCCAGGTCCGATCAAGTGATTGTAAAACAGGCTCGTTCAATCGTTTTTAAAGACTCGATTGGAATTGGATGTTACCTCCCGATCAGGACTCGAATATATATTCTCATTATTTTATAACACATTAATAGTCATGCGGTGGCACAGAGTTAGACCTCTTTCTTGACTTTGTTTTTATATTAGATTTATTGTTGCACAAAAGTCCAAAAGTGAAGGATTTATCTGTTATTTATTACTTGATTGTTCAAGCTACCTCACAGAAGAGCTCTGTCTGTTAAAAGAGTTGTTGAATGTTAAAATAAGGTGAATTAAATAAAAATTAAGGAACATCATGGATTTGTTTCTTCACTCTTTATTCTTTATGTATTATAGAAGTATCGGATCGGGTTTTGGTATCGGTAGATACTGAAAATCAAATGACTTGGACTCAAGGGCAAAAAAACCTGATCGGAAATACCTAGAACACACTATAAAGCCTACAAATCAGCAATGAACAAGATGACTGAACGACTGTGTAGCTGGAATTTAATAAGTTACAAAACATAATGTCAGTTATAGTAATAGATGTAAATGTCCCCCAAAAATATCACAAAGTGCTTTAAAAATACTACTTCTAATTTGGGTGTTTTTATTGTTACAAGGGATGCACCGATATGGATTTTTGGGCTGATATTGATAACCGATAACTCTTAAGATTTGGAGGCAGATAACCGATATATTAGCCGATAAATATAAATATTTCAAAATGTTATATTTTATTACAGCAAACAACTGATTATATTTTTTGAAAAACTTCATAAAAGTTTGATCTGATCTTCTGAACTGAATAACCTACTCAGTTTCAAAAGGTGATTATATAGACCTATGAATCAGGATGCCAAAAATAATTTGTCACATAGCCAATTAAAATGCAAACTTGACTGTTGCATAATAATAACAGGTTAAATAACAAAATGGGATTTAATTAACAAACAAGTAAACGCAAGCAACGCGTTGACAATAACCAATAATCATATTAGATTACAAACAACCCAATGAGTCGTTTAGCATGCGTGCATTGCTGCTAACACATTATATTTTTCCTGAGGTGATTTAAACCAAAATACACAATGACACTCTATCTACATTGATAAAGAATATGGTTACTTGATGAATTATTAGCGCACAGCAATACCACACAAAGAAAGGACGGACTTTGAAGAAATAATGTCAGGAAAGCTCCATTATAGTGCACAGGACAAGTCTAAACAAGTTCAACCCATGCATGCGCGAGGCAGGAAGTTTTGTACAATTACGTAATATATCAACTTAAAGATATCAGCGTAATTTTCATATCAGACCGATAATGATAACATTAAAAATAGAAACTATTGGCCGATTTGGCCGCTGGTATTGTGCATCCCTAACGGTTACCAGGCCAACAGCTACATTACGTTACAAGCAAGTGTAAAAATCAATGATCTCTATGAATCTTCGTTGTAATTAAGGCCAAAAATGGTCTATTTTTTTTTAAGAATATTCAAATGTGTATTACTCCAAAACGTGAACAATAACACAGGATCAGTATATTTTTAATCATCTGTAGCCCATTTAATCATGAAACAGCTGATAAAAATTGGCTTTTTAAATGTTTTTTTTTATTTAAACATTTTAAAAGAGGAAAAAATGTTAACATTAACATTAAAACAAATCATTTTTCTAAAAACAATGAAGCCCAAAAACCAGTTCCTCGACCAGTTAAAAAAAAAAAAACCTTTGTACATCTTTTCTACATAAGCTCAGTGCATGAGAAATCAATGTCTTTAAAAGTTAGCTAAAAGCTCACATCCTCTTGGTGACTTTTTTAAAGAGTGCAGCGGGTCCCATTGAGCTCAACTTGTGTTTACGCTGGCCGAGCTGATGAAGATTTCCCTCAGACACGCTCCGGACTACTCTTCGGCTTGGCTCGTTTTCTGATGATACTAGATGCAGTAGAAGAAAACGGAAGGAATAAAGATTATAATAAAGACATTTTTTTTACATCTAGCATAAGAGACTTGAAACAGTAGTTCAAAAAAGGCCGCTCATATAGTTTTATATATAATTAGTATACATTTTAACCAAATGAAAGCCCTACTTATTTATACACTACTGTGGTCATTTAATTTAAATAAAAGCACTTGTGCCTAACAACACTGCACAGACTTGGCCAAAAATGGCTGTAATGTACGGCCTCTAGTGGCTTATTACTTTATAAAATTGGGGTAAATTCAGCCAACTCGTGGCATTATATTACTAAGGAGAAAGAAAGCACCAGAGCCATAGGGAGTGGGAGGAGGAGATTCTGGCTGTGCGCCTGACATTCTTTCACAGCTGTCAGCCGGTCCGCCCATTACACTATTACAATACTTTACCAAACATAATGGATTATGTGAGGACTTCATAAATGGAATATAATGAGAGACGCTTATGTTCCACTTCCAAGATACAAATGAGAGCCCGCAGAGGATAACCAATTTCTTTTTCTGCTTTGAGAATTGCATACAAACCTCCTAAACGTCGAATGCGCAGTGGTTTGGATGCCTCGCAGGGATCTCTCTTAATGCGTTTGGGGGCCGCCGCCATGGCCTGAGAACTGTCTTCTTTCCCAATGCTGGAACTGATACATGCAAACAAAAAAATAAAAGTGAGATTTTGGAAAACACTAAGAGTGCAAATGTCAATGAGGCATGATTTTCTCTGACACACACCAGTTGAGCTTGCGCTTGCCCTGTGCGGCTGATGTCATGGCCATGTAGGATGGTTTAGATCTTCGCAGGTCTAACAGTGATGGGATCTCCAACCTAGGAACCAAATGAGGGTGAAAACTTATTCACAGCAGCCAAAACATTAAATCGTGCTTACAACAGATGTTGTTTTTACAGGATATGGTACCTATAAGCTGGCTTGTTTGCGTTGTTTGCACGTAATGCCTGGAGTGTTGAGCGACCGGGGTCTTGAGGTGATAAAATGATGGTGGCATTAGCACCTGTTGGGTCTTCAATGTGACCGATGTCAATCGTGGAGTTTGGATCAAAGATGCTGGAGGTGTGCGGCTGACCCTCAGGAGTGAATTGCAATGGGAACATGCCCTCCTGTCTCAGGACATCCTGAAGGGCGGGTGGGTAATGGGACAGCACAGGACCGTCTCCATCTGGTTTTGCAGGAGAAACCGACAGCTTCCTCCTGATGGGTTTTTTAAGAACACCTTCAGCTTCTGCCACCTGATGATGAGGACCACAGTCTGAAATAGACAGGAAGCAAAAAAACTCAACCAAATAGGCAGGATTCTTTTAGTTTTGATAAATAATCTATGTGGTTTGATCATTTCTAAATCAAAGTCAGAACATCAACACTACTGTTCAAAACTGATTTAAACAAGACATATGGATAGATACACAAACAGACAGATTGACCAATATGGAAACAGATGGATAGACAGATATACAATTGGATGAATACACACACACACAATTCAATGAATGTGTAGACTGATAGCCAGAATAGAAGGACAGACAGACAGACATGCATTCAATTGTATAAACAGACAAAAATACCACTGGTTGGACAGACAGAATGACAGTGATGAAGTTAGACGAGATATACAACTGGAGAAATGGATAGACTGATAAAACAGCAGATGGATTGAGAGAGATGAGATAGAAGGATAGACAGATAAAACTGGATGGGTAGATTTATTGACTGACATATAGATGGATGTATACAGATAGGCTGAATTACAAGTTGATGATAGATTTTTAGACAATTTTACTGAATATGCAAACATGGTGATGAGCGGTGGATAGATAGACAATTTACAGACCTACAATTATTGAATAGATGAATTGACAGACGATAGATAAACAGACAAAATTGAATTGAGATGGATATTTATATACCATTAGATGGATGACAGAGAGATGGATAAATGGAGATGGATGGATGAGCAGAAAGACAGAGAATATAAAAAGATGCATACATTTGGAGAGGCAGACAGAAAATGACCTGTTGCTTAGCACAAATGAAACACTAAATACAAACAAAAGTTTAAAATTCTGCCAGTCTATGTATATATATATATATATATATATATATATATATATATATATATATATATATATATATATATATATATATATATAAAAATATATGTATACAGTTGAAGTCAGAATTATTAGCCCCCCTGAATTATTAGCAACCCCCCCGTTTATTTTTTTCCCCAATTTCTGTTTAACGAAGAGAAGATTTTCTCAACACATTTCTAAACATAATAGTTTTAATAACTCATCTCTAATAACTGATTTATTTTATCTTTGCCATGATGACAGTAAATAATATTTGACTAGATATTTTTTAAGACACTTCTATACAGCTTAAAGTGACATTTAAAGGCTTAACTAGGTTAATTAGGTTAACTAAGCAGGTTAGGGGAATTAGGCAAGTTATTGTATAATGATGGTTTGTTCTCTAGACAGTTGAAAAAAGATTTGTTTAAAGAGGCTAATAATTTTGTCCTTAAAATGTTTTTTTTTTTTTTTTTTTTTTTTTTTAAATGTATCATAGCCGAAATAACAAACAAGACTTTCTCCAGAAGAAAAAAATATTATCAGACATACTGTGAAAATTTCCTTGCTCTGTTAAACATCATTTGGGAAATATTTAAAAAAGAAAAAAATTCAAACGAGGGCTAATAATTTTGACTTCAACTGTATATAAATTCCGGGAGTTTTCCGGGAGACAGAACAAAACGGGAGATGGGTCTGAAATACGAGGAACTGCCGGGAGTTTTGGCAGGTATGTTATTTACCTTATTCTCTGCGTACAAGCGGGCGCAGCTATTTTAATCATTTTGTCTCGAGACTTCCGATCTCATTCACTTCCATTCATTTTTAGATGTTAAAACAGCTCGTTACGTTGCTTGATGTTGCAAACTGATTTTCTTATTATATTATCCTACTTTGTCTGTATAGTCATGCAAACACTTGTTTGTAGAGCAAGTAGTTTGACCGTTTTCTGCCGTTTATTATTCCTAGTCATTTCTCTCATAGGCAACTGAATGAGAAGTTCTAAAACAATCGAAAAAACGACCGCACTTCTGCATTGAAGAATAAGGTCAATAGGTTCAACAAGGTACTGGAAATATTCCTTAGAGATTTTGGTCCATATTGACATGATAGCATCACGCAGTTGCTGCAGATTTGTCGGCTGCACATCCATGATGTGAATCCCCCATTCCACAACATCCCAAAGATGCTCTGTTGGATAGAGATCTGGTGACTGTGGAGGCCATTTGAGTACAGTGAACTCATTGTCATGTTCAAGAAACCAGTCTGAGATGATTCGCGCTTTATGACATGGTGTCATCCTGTTAGAAGTAGTCATCATAAGATGGGTACACTGTGGTCATAAAGGGATGGACATGGTCAGCAATAATACTCAGGTATACTGTGGCATTGACACAATGCTCAATTGGTACTAACGGGCCCAAAAGTGTGCCAAGAAAATATCCCCCACACCATTACACCACCATCAGCCTGAATCTTTGATACAAGGCAGCATGAATCCATGCTTTCATGTTGTTGACGCTAAATTCTGACCCTACTATCTGAATGTCGCAGCAGAAATTGAGACTCATCAGACCAGGCAACGTTTTTTCCAATCTTCTATTGTCCAATTTTGGTGAGCCTGTGAATTGTAGCCTCAGTTTACTGTTCTTAGCTGACAGAAGTAGCACCCGGTGTGGTCTTCTGCTGCTGTAGCTCATCCGCCTCAAGGTTTGACATGTTGTAGGTTCAGAGATGCTCTTCTGCATACCTCGGTTGTAACGAGTGGTTATTTGAGTTACTGTTGCCTTTCTATCTGCTCAAATTAGTCTGGCCATTCTACTCCGGCATCTACAAGGCATTTGTACCCACAGAACTGCCACTCACTGGATATTTTCTCTTTTTCAAACCATTCTCTGTAAACCCGAAAGATGATTGTGCGTGAAAATCCCAGTAGATCAACCCGTCTGGCACCAACAACCATGCCACATTCAAAGTCACTTAAATCACCTTTCTTCCCCATTTTGATGCTCAGTTTGAACTGCAACAGATCGTCTTGACCATGTCTACATGACTAAATGCATTGAGTTGCTGCCGATTGGGTGATTAGAAATTTGCGTTAACGAGCAGTTGGACAGGTGCACCTAATAAAGTGACCAGTAAATGTATATTTTACCAGATTCCAGTATACATTGATTATACAGAACACTGTATATATACAGGAACAAATTCATAAAATAACAGGGACAAGTGATTGAACGAATATCTCAACTCAAGTAACTGCTATGTAATAATATTACTCAGTGTTGCTGCTGTCATCATCCGATTTGTGAGGCAGATTCCTGGACACGTATAGCTCACAATCAACGCATCAAGTTTACATCACTGATGCAAACACACAAACATTATTTACTCATACAACAGTGACCAATTCATCCACGCTTGTCTCGTGAGCACACCAAGAGCGGCATGTCGTTAAAGAGCAGGTTCAAGACAGACAGTACGTGTGTATGTGTGTGCTGGTAGGTGTATGTGGGTGGGGAAGGCAAGGGAGGCTCCAGGAAGCTGTTGGAGGGGTCTGACGTTGGATATTGAGTGGCGGAGTATGCCGGAGCACGTCGCAGTCTGGCCGCGCACTGACTCACACCATGCAGAAAAGCGAGGGAGAGAGAGAGAGAGAGATACTGCGGCTGCATCTTAAGCGTTCTTGACCAATGGCGATGCTTCAGAGATCCTGCTGGTCTAACTGTTGACACTCGGCCATCTCTCCTTCGCTCTGAGTCAGTGCTGATTCTCAGAAATCTGGACTGCATGGGAGAGGACCTGACATCCTGTTAATGACTAACTATAGTCACTTATTTAGCAAAAGAAAAGTTTGAAACTCTCATCCCAATGTGCAAGCATCAAACGCACATGAGATCCAACTTCATTTGAGAGGTGCGGGGTTGATCAAGTGACAAAACGGGACGAAGAAAAGAAAAAAAAAAAAAAAACACATGCACACAGAAACAGTGGATGGGCGGCAGACAGTGATGTATGGCCCCGAGCCGAGGCAGAGGAATAGGTGTGATCAGTAATTGGTGGCAGAGTGCTCTGGGTGGCGTATTTTTGGCTGGTGGGATTAAAACATGCATGAGGCGCTATTTCTGGAGGAAGCCACTGCGGATTAGGGTCGCCTGGCTTTCGCTCTCTCATTGCTTGCTCTCTTTTTATTGCAGAATCGTCCTCGCCCAATCCAGGAGCGCTTCATACTATATGTAATAGCTCCCCCCCCCCCACTCCCCGCACCGAGCCATGGTTTTATGAATGAAATTCGGAAGGGCAGAGGGTCGGCACCGCTGAAAGAGGCTAGACGTAGATGGAGAGGTGAGGAAGAGAGACAGACAATGGAGATGGAAAGATTGATTGATTGATTATAAAACGAGGAGAGCGTAGACAAAAACATGAAAAGGCGATGAGAGGAAGAAAGCAAGGCGAGTGGAAAGAAACAGAGCGCAGACTTAAGTCGGAGAGGCAGGAGCGACACGTGACCCCTCCTGCTTCTGTCCTCTATTCCATCACTATTTTCCACCCTTTCACGCACTCGCTCCCTCTCTCCAGCGAGCACTTGAGCACGAGTGCAGAGATGGTATCGTCATGAAGCGCGTCGATGGTGGGGGTGGGGCGGAGGTTCATTCATAACCCTCTCTTTCAATCTCTGGATCTCTTTCAGCTCCTGCAGACAGGGCTCCATCTCTATTGTCTTTAAAACAGGGAACGCAGGGCAGGACAAACCGAGCACAGCTCTTATTTCCTACTCAACGAATGCTAACAAAACTTGAAAATAATCTGCAAACCTTGAAAATTATCTCTTTATGAAAAAGAAACAAAAAAGTGGCAAATTTATTTTAATGTGAATCTAAAATGGTGCATCACATTTAGAAAGCAGGCAGATATGAACTGGGACAGTTTGAATTCAAACCTGTTTATAAGAAATAAATGCTTGATTTGGTGCTTGTAATAAAAAGATGTATATTTACTAACTGGCTAACTGAAACCTTGTAGAGCCAGCGACTAGTTTGTCCTCAGAAATGCTCAAAGAACAGTCTGGGAACTTGTAAATGCGATTTCCCCCACCCCTGTGGACTAATAAAAACCTGCACACCTTTTTTTTTTGCATGAAACATGCATAGTATTTAACATTTTTTTTAAGGCAGCAAACAAAATCATTCATCGTTTTCAAAAGAGCTCCATTTCCTTCTACTAAAATCAACTTTTATACTGTCCTGACCTGGTCAAATCCCATATGGTGTTTGAAATGAATCATTCGAATGTAAACAACCATTGGACGTGGGGTAAAAAGAAAAAATAAACAACAGAAAAACCCCCAATCTCCTTGTCAAAATTGAAGAATTATAGACAAGCGAAAATTTGTTTCTAATAAAGACGATGTTCAACAATGCAAAATATTCGCAATGCTATCGATGCAGAGGTTTACGATATGTTGTCCAAACGCAATTCCTAACAGTATCCGTCTGTTTTCCCCCACTCCCCTCTTTTTCTTCTTTGCAGGTCTCTGTATTTTCCTGAAATGTGTGTATTTCCCACAGCGTGTCTCAATCAAATGAGGAACACCTGTTCTGCAGCAAATATCATTACTCTCCATTTACTGAGCAATAACTCACCACTCCTTCAATTTCCCAAAGCCTGCCCTCTTCCTTTTCCCCTTTCTCCCACCACCCCTCATCCAGTAAAAGCTCGTTTTTGTATTTCATTCAGTCAGTATGGAGATTGTCAAGCAAGTCTGTTTGTTTTAAAGCTGAAATAAAACCATTCATATGGCAGTAAAACTGTCAATTTCATTTTTGTTTTTAATGAACTGACATGATTTGGCATAGTGAAGCTATTACTATTTTATTTTGTTGCTTAAAAGGAGAATGACAAATGGCTGACATTAAAAGAAAGACCATTGTAAACAAAGCTGGTTTTCAAAAGCGAGCCTTTACAGTTGTGCAACACACATGGGCTGTCAGTGTGAGCAATGTGACAGATTCGGGCAGCTGGATTGATGACTTAAGCAGAGTTTGTTGAAGCCAACCGTGGGGAGACAGAGATGAGTTACCTTTTGATGAGTGTGTTGGTCTGAGCCGCTGTGAGGTTCGTCGTGTGTGTTTCTCGGAGCCTGAGTGAAGAGAAACGCACTGTTATTCAACTGCGCTGGTCCTTCTTGTTCAGTCCGCCATACACATCACACAACTACTAAACGCATCTTAAATCAAGACGCATACATCTGTCAACGTTCAGACAAGGCAGATCACATTACACTGACATGGAAAACGGTAAATCACAAGGCAGACATAAAATGAGATCATTATGAGGTGGCTGTGCGACAGAAATGAGACGGCTCAGGAAGTTTACTGACATTATCTTCTGGAATATTTCCTCAGCTGTAGATATTACGAAAAAAAGGGAAGAAGAGACAAATAGATCTCCTGCTAATCACAGATGTACTTATTTTGTAATAAATACATTAAAATAAATATATCTTAAATTAATGACACAAATAAATGTATTAAGATGCTTAATTTATACATATACATACATATATATATACACACACACACACACACATACATATATATATACACACATATATACACATATATATATATATATATATATATATATATATATATATATATATATATATATAAATGTATAATATTTAAATATAAATAAATGTATTGAGATGGTTAATTTATACACACACACACACACATATCTATATATCTATATACATACGTACGTACGTACGTATATCTATATATCTACGTACATATATATATATATATATATATATATATATATATATATATATATATATATATATATATATATATACACATATATATATATATATATATACATACATATATATATACATATACATGTATATATATATATATATACATAAAAAAATATGTATATATATATATATATATATATATATATATATATATATATATATATATATATATATATATATATATATATATATATATATATAAAACAAATGTTACACACATACTGTTTGCTATGGAATGCAAAACCCAAAAAGCATTCAGAACGCAGATAGAACCTTATAATTCCAAGGTGACGAGATATGTATATAGGCGACACAGTGGCGCAGTAGGTAGTGCTGTCGCTTCACAGCAAGAAGGTCGCTGGTTCGAGCCTCGGCTGGGTCAGTTGGTGTTTCTGTGTGGACTTGCATGTTCTCCCTGCGTTTGTGTGGGTTTCCTCCGGGTGCTCCAGTTTCCCCCACAGTCCAAAGAAATACGGTACAGGTGAATTGGGTAGGCTCAATTGTCCGTAGTGTATAAGTGTAAATGAATGTGTATGGATGTTTCCCAGAGATGGGTAGCAGCTGGAAGGGCATCCGCTGTGTAAAACATGTGCTGGATAAGTTGGCGGTTCATTCCGCTGTGGCGACCCAGGATTAATAAAAAGACTAAGCCGGAAAAAAAAAATTCTATATTTATATATTTATATATATATATATATATATATATATATATATATATATATATATATATATATATATATATATATATATATATATATATATATATATATATATATATATATATATATATATATATATATATTACAATAACACCCGCCAACCCGCCGTTTAAAGAGATTTCAGCTCTGGCGGGTTAGACAGACACCTCCACTAGCCACTTTGGCTGGTTGGAAATCATTTTTAAATTGTAGTTTTCTTAAAAGCAGGGTTCGACAATAAGCATGGCCCAATCCTTATGCAAATGTGAGCTTATAATCGAGAAGCAGCACGACTGACAAAAATAACTATTCACGCGAGCAATAGGAGGCAGGTTAATACCGAACGAGAGGATGATCACTCGCGCGCACAGATGATGTGATGCTGTTAAAAAGCGTGCGCGCTCCCGGTTTCTTGCGCAAAGCAACCGTGCCTAGAGGAAGCGCAACTGGTGCGATCGGTTCCCTTTAAAATAGACTGGACAAAGAGCGATGATCGTGCACCCACAGTCCTGCTGCTTTCAAGAGCTCAAGATTAAAAAAAAAATACACATATTCTTTTGTAAGCAGCAGCGGTCACTGCTTTCATTTGAATTGTTCTTTCAGATTATTAACAGGTCTAACATTCACAGTGAGTGTGTGATTATCCTTTCATTATCAAACACGGTATGTTTCACTTGTTTTCTTTTGCTTACAGTTATTTTTGTTAATATGGTTTAATTATATTTCTTTATAATAACATTGCTTTAATGGGAGATTACTCCCCGTTTATGTGTAACTGCATGGTGATCTGGGACTTTTAGCCAGGACAGATTACTGTGCATATTTTAGATACATGACAATAATTCTTTTTTAAATGTCATGTTTTTTTTAAAGAAAAGTTTTGTTGAATTAAAAAGTGCACCTATACAGCTATATTTTCCTTGTTTTGACACAAAAAAAAAATTGTGGCTAAGAAATACTTATTTGGTGTGGTCAGAGATAAATTTGGTAAATCCTTAATTTTGAGCCCTGAAATGTGAAATAAAATCTGATTGCATTGTGACACAACCCATTTGCTCATGCACACTGAGCAAGCTAATACACAATACACACAAGAAGTGAAATGAATGATAAGGCATGTGGACATAACACAACCTCTAAATCAAGTCATTTTAGCATGTCAAAGTCAAATTTATGCATATAAAATATATTTTCCCAACAAGAAAAGCGTGGCTAGTGAAAATGGCCAGTGGCTAGTAATGTTGGAAATCTACTAGAGACAGTGGCTGGTGATCAAAAAAGTTAACGTCAAGCCCTGTATATATATATATATATATATATATATATATATATATATATATATATATATATATATATATATATATATATATATATACATATACATATACATATACATATATACACACACACACACACACACACACACACATATATATATACATATACATATCTATATATATATATCTATATATATATATATATATATATATACATATCTATATATATATATCTATATATATATATATATATATATATATATATATATATATATATATAATACACATCTGTGTGTTTGTAATAAATAATAAAAAATGAATAATTATTAAAATTAATAATGTATTAAGATGCTAAATATAATGTATATAATAAAAAAAATAATAATACAATGATACAGAAATAAATGTATGACTAAAGAATGTTTATGGTGATGCTTAATGGTGATTATGGTAAATACTGTAAAACAACTTCAGTAGTATTAACATTTAAAATGACAATCTTTTAAACGGTTAAAAATGTATTTTATTCTTGTCATGGAAGAATTTTTATCCGCCATCAGTTCCAGTCATATACGATTCTTCATAAAACCTTTTAAATAAATTGATCTGAAGCTCAAGCAATGATCCTCATTCTGCTTTTGATGTTTTTCTGGACACCATGACTTTCACAATTCCCTGATAAACAAACCAAAAAAAAAAAAAAAAAAAAGCAAATGATATTTTAAAAACAAAAAAATGACTAATATCCCTTATATTATTATTATTATTATTATTATTATCATTATATCCCTTAATATCAGTTTCAATGCATTCATGCTGTAAAAAACTCATTATGTCACTAAACTCAGTTGTAGGGCATCATAACCCATTTAGTTTTGTTAAAAGAAAGCAGTGTTTCAAGTAAGACAATGATACAGAAAAAGCCAATTTTACTTATTAGAAAGTTTGTTTGGGGTGTAAAGATTTGACTCACTGCATGGCGTGCTCTGGTGAGAAACGAGGTGCGAAAAGGACAGGATTGGCCGCAGATGAGTGCTTCCTGTGCCACCATCGTCACGCTTGTCCTCTGCCTTCTCTTGGTCTGCCCAAACCACAGCCCTCTCCCTGTGCACCAGACGCTTCAGCTCCTCCCACTCGCTGTCGTCGCCATCAGCGCTCACGGACTTCAACGCCAGGTGCTGTCGGCGGCAGGTGGACAGCAGGGCGTTCACCAACCTGACAGGACAGGTGGGACAGAAAGCGTGGCGGCATAGTTGAATGACACAGATGGACACATTTACATTGCAAATTTTTCAATGAATCTGAACCACACCAAGAACTTTCTACATAGAGCGACAGGCTATTCCCGCAAACGCATATAAATCGAGAGTGACTAAGCTGGAAATCAAGAAAGCCAGTGTAAAAGCGGTACGGGTGTTGACTCATACTTGTGTGTGTGAGTGTTTTCCTGGTCTTGAACACTGATGAGGTGGCTCATGTGCTCCATGTGTTGCTGAAGGTCGCTGATCTGCAGCTGTAGCTGATGGCACTGCAGTTCTTTTTTCAGCTCCTGTACAAAGAAACAACACAAAGATGAACAAACAAACAAATAATGCAACAATCACTGCAGCAACATCAGATTGTTGACCTTTGAGATTCTCTCTATAGAAATGTATGTTTATTTTTGACCAAACAGCAATAACAGGGCAACACTTTACCCTATGCATTCCTTCTTACTATAGTAAGTACATGAAATAAGTAACATATGGTTATGCCTAATTATTAATTGCATAATTATTTTGTTAATATTGCTTAGTATTTACATGCAAAGTTACCAGGGTTTCTACAGGTTTCATCAAGTTAAATTTAAAACTTTTTAAGACCATTATGAATTAAATTTTAGACTTACACAAGGCTAATTGCTATGGATTTTTTTCTAATGGCCCAGTTAAAACATAAAAAAACCAGTGAAAACAAATATAAGGAAGATCATTAAACCTTATGTTTATAAATATAAAAAGAGTTGGTAAATAATTAAGAATGAATAAATAAGAGTTAATAAATTTTGTTAAAACTTTTATTGAGATGGAATGTTAGTGATTGGATGGGTGTTGGTCCGATTGGGTAGCTTTACATGGACATAGGAGAATTAAGACCTGTTTAAAATTATTTAAGACCTACAACACACTATTTCAGTGAATTTAAGACTTTTTAAGGCCTAAAATTTTGATTTGGAAATTGAAGACATTTTAAGACCCCACGGATAACCTGGTTACACTGTAACTAAAGTACTGCAAATGAATGTGTAACCAGTAATGAATAGAAAATTAATATGGCAATGAAATCTAGTAAACATAAATCAGAAGAATTAAATTTCATTATTTGCATCACACTGAAATAAGAGTACGCAATGTAATAAATATCTGAATATGCTTTGACCAAAACATTTTAATGTTGTTGTTTTGAATTTTAACTTTTTTGTTTTGAGAAATAATTTGAGAAATAAATCGTTAAAACAAACTCATTTGAATATTTGATACCTATTTTCATCCAATGTGCTGATCTTTGCAAATACGATTTTACAAATAATTAGCATTTAATTATCTGATTTTTAAATATGATTAGCATTCAGAATTATGTGAACGAAGCATTTTGATTTTAATAAAGTATCATGTTCTTGCTACTGTTTAAACCACTTTAAGCTTAGTAAGGTTTTAATGCAAGGCTTTTAGACTCGGTCCTGGAGGGCTGGTGTCAAGCCAATCAAGCCCTTTCTAGGTATACTAGAAACTTCCAGGCAGGTGTGTTGAAAAAAGTTGGAACTAAACTATGCAGGTCACCGGCCCTCCAGGAACGAATTTGGACACCCCTGCTTTAAGGCCATTAAAAATCATATATTAAATAATATGCTGGCAACATTTAACATGTTTTTATACAACAAACTGAAAAATCTAAATCAGACAATACAACATTTTGTACAAATCTCCTTTACATTTTTATTTATTTAACAAAAAACCCTAATCATGTAAAATCTAAAATTAAGACTTCTAAAACAGAACTTCTAGTGAAACTGAAATAAATTGATTTAAATAATTCAAACAAACATCTGTCAAGGGACTTAGAAATCACAGAACATTCTTTTTGAAGTCTAATATAGATGTGATTTCAATATGGCGAAATCATTGTTCCATGAACAGTTCCTGTTTGTCGTCAAACTATTTCAGAACTGTAACAAGAGGTGATTCAGTCATAATAAGGGCCAGACAGAATCTGCGGACATTTTTCGCTATTTCATTTTGAGAATTTTGTAAAAAATCAGATTTATGCTGAATTATTTTGGGAGTATTATAACAAAAAACTTAATATATGAAATAAAAATAATACCTTTTTAACTTTTCTTTAATGTTTACTATGCAAATTCATCTAGATCCAGTTATTTGGTAAACAAAGTAAGTCTATCATAGAATATATCTACTAAAAAACAGAAAATATTACTTTACAAACTGTATTGTAAATAAATCAAATGAACACTTTCATATTAGTCAATAACATTACTGAAATTTATCTAAAAGCTGATTAAATATAAATTTACACAAGTAAATAGACTCAATGATGGGCTTAAAATATGTGGAAATCTGCAAATTTCTGCGCTTGCAGATTCTGTGAAGTCCTAGTCATAACTAATGTTAACACAGCTGTCATTAAAAAATGTATCAATATATGGAGCTTTCTGGATTCTTAGAAGCTATGGAAATTAAAAAGGAAATACATTAGGACCATTGTTATTATTTACATCCCTCAAAATGGTTTATATGTTCTTATTATAAGTATTAATTTACTTAATTCTGTTAAACTTAAACCAACTTAATTTTGCATGTCAAGTAAATGCATCTTGATTTAAGGATGAAATATATATTTGATTAAGGAGAAATGGATTTATTATTTGCAAAATTGAACACAAAGACCATAAAATGAAGACTTCTGCTCTGATTTAAGACCTACTTAAAGCCATACAACAGCTTATTGTCTGTAACTTGGCCAAAAATCTTGTATTAAAATTCTCTCAGTGCTGCTTTATTTTACACTGTCGATGCAAATCAAACTCTGAGCATGAATCGGGACACGCGCACATCTATGAGACGACAAATTTGAATACAACGTCTCGTGGCATTCTGGGTGAAGAGAACGACGAGATTAAACCATCTCATCTGTGCGCTATAATGAGAAAGGCAACAAAGGCAACACTACAAAAATGATGAAACGGCTTAGATGTTGTTTTTAGTCGAGCGCCTTGTTTTCTTTCTGTCTCACTGAAAATGCACCTTCTGAGGAGTCTTCTACCCCCTCTGACGCAAGAAAACGCAAAACAGCAGAGCACAGAACATTTGATGGGCGGGTGCGTCACTACTCCGTTCTACTTCCAGGAAAAGAAAAAAACAGGAAAGCAAAAAAAGAGCGAGAAAAAGAGGTGTGGATTTAGGTAAGCAGCTGTAGGGAGTGATGAAGGAAAAGCATTGATTTTTCTTTTATTAAGACATCCTCCGGTGGGGAAACGGAGAGAGGAGCTAAAAGAGACACAGACATGGTCGCAGTGTCTGCAAAGGGGCCACGAATGAGGGCGAAAACAAACATAATACAATATATTCTAAGCTCAAATGGTGATTCTTGTGCCTGTTTTTAAACACTACAGGTTAAAAGACCGCAGTATGCTCTGCTCACAAAGGCTCCGTTAATTTGATCAAAAATAAACAATAGTATTATGAAAAATTATTTTCTTTTTTATTATGTCATTTATACCTGAAATTCTTCAAAACCCATCAAAAATAACTGTAATATGAAGATTTGTTGCTCATAAACTGTTAAAAACAGTTCTGGTGATTAATATTAATATTTAAACTCTTATTTGGCAAGGAATCGAATTAAAGTGAAAGTAAAGACATTTATTGTGTGACAAATGACTAAATATTTCCGTAACACTTTATTTTGATGGTCCATTTGAGTATTAGTAGATTGTCTGCTTAATATCTGTTGATACTGCTCCTTCAACAGACATTTAACTGACTATAAGAAACTTTTAATAACAGTCTGCTTATAATCTAATGAGAATTAGTTGCCATGTAGATGCAATGTAACTTAAATTCAACCAACAGACTATCAAAATAAAGCGTGACCAAAATTTCTTTCAAATAGATGCCGTCGTTTTGTAGTTTCTGTTTATCAAAGAATCCTGAAAAGTAGACTGTATGGTGGCTTTCACAAAAATGTGAAACAGAATAATATATTTTCACCATTTACGACAAATGATTGAGCACCAACAATAGCTGATCATAGTACAGCTGTTAATCAGCTGCTAGACTG
This sequence comes from Danio kyathit, assembly GCA_903798195.1. Lineage (NCBI taxonomy): Eukaryota > Metazoa > Chordata > Actinopteri > Cypriniformes > Danionidae > Danio > Danio kyathit. Next base: position 38,369,355 of record LR812525.1, read on the forward strand.
ATGTCCGAAGGATCATGTGACACAATAAATGACTAGTAATTAGGGATGCACCGATATGGATTTTTGGGCTGATATTGATAACCGATAACTAAGATAAGATTTGGAGGCAGATAACCGATATATTAGCCGATAAATATAAATATTTCAAAATGTTATATTTTAATACAGCAAACAACTGATTTTATTTTTTGAAAAACTTCATAAAAGTTTGATCTGATCTTATGAACTGAATAACCTACTCAGTTTCAAAAGGGGATTATATAGACCTATAAATCAGCATGCCAAAAAATAATTTTTGTCACATCGCCAATTAACATACAACTTGACTGTTGCATAAAAATAATAGGTTAAATATCAAAATGGGATTTAATTAAGAAACAAGTAAACGCAAGCAACGCGTTGATAATAACAAATAATCATATTAGATTACAAACAACCCAATGAGTTGTTTAGCATGCGTGCATTGCTGCTATTATGTTTACACATTTAATATTTTTCCTGAGGTGATTTAAACCAAAATACACAATGACACTCTATCAAACATATCTACATATGAATATGGTTACTTGATGAATTATTAGCGAACATCAACACAACACAAAGAAAGGACGGACTTTGAAGAAATAATTTCAGGAAAGCTCTGCTATAGTGCACCTGACAAGTCTGAACAAGTTCGACCCACACATGCACGAGGCAGGCAGTTCTGTACAATTACGTAATATATCAACTTAAAGATATCGACCTAATTTTCATATCAGACCGATAATAATAACAACATTAAAAATAGATATTATCGGCCGATATATTGTGCATCCCTACTAATAATGATGCTGAAAGTTTTGGTTTGTAGCCCATGAATAAATGACATTAAAAATTATAATAAACAGTTTAATAGATTCATATTTACATGGAATTATGATGCATTACCTTTCAAAAATGTCCATTTAAACACTTATTCGGCAAGGAATCAAATTAAAGTAAAAGACATTTATAATGTGACAACTGACTAAATATGTATTACAAATGAATGCTCTTATTTTGTAGTTTGTTTATCAGAAAATCCTGAAAAGTAGACTGTATCGCCTGAAGGATCATGACACAATGAAGACTAGTAATGATGCTGAAAGTTTTGTTTTGCAGCCCATGAATAAATTACATTTAAAAAATAATAATAAATTAAATATTTTAAAGTGTCATGTATTTTTGTTCAAATTAATGCAGCCCTGGCGAGCAGAAAATTTTTCTTTCAAAAACACAAATATCTCAATGTTCACAAAATATTGACTTGAAGCGTAGTCTGCTTATGAATGTTGACTTCCTTATAATAATTTATTAAATATCTATTAAATTGATAAAAAAAAATAATATGTACTAAATTAATAATTATAATATTCATTTTTTATTAAAGAATTGTAATATGAAGGTTTGTTGTTCAACAAATGTTGCAAGCAATTTAATAGATTAATATTTACGTGGAAATTATGACGCATAACCTTTCAAAAATATCCATTTAAACACTTATTCAGCAAGGAATCAAATAAAGTAAAAGACGTTTATAATGCAACAAATCACTAAATATTTATTACAAATAAATGCTCTTATTTTGAAGTTTCTGTTTATCAAAGAATGCTGAAAAATAGATTGTATGGCGGATTCCACAAAAACGAAGCAGAAAAATATATTTTCACCATTGATGGCAAACGATTGAGCACCAACAATAACTGATCATAGTACAGCTGCTAATCAGCAATTTAGACTGATGTCTCAAGGATCATGTGACACAATGAAGACTAGTAATGATGCTGAAAGTTTTGCTTTGTAGCCCATGAATAAATTAGATTTTCCCCCTCAATATTTCAGTGTCTTATATTTTTGTTCAAACTAATGCAGCCCTGGTAAGCAGAAAATCTCAATGATCACAAAATATTGACTGAAAGCGTAGTCTGTTGATGTTTGCTTCCTAAAAGTGGACTGATTATAATAACTTATTAAATATCTATTAAATTAATAAAAATAATACTTGATAATAAATGAATAATCTTCTAAAATAATTATAATCTTCATTTTCGATTTTAGTTGGGTGTTTGATGTGCTCAAACAAGTGTCTCGGAAGAGCATGTCTGCCTCAGACATCACAACGCCCTAGAGCCTCCCTGCTCGCATAGAAAACATGAAAACATTCAATAATGGCATTTCCAAATGGATAACAGGCCAAGGCTGTCCACTCCGGTGCTGAAATGAGCGCTCAAATAAAGAAATATCACAGTGAGCTGAAGGACAAAAAACAACATATCTGTTGCAGGGGTAGGCGGTATGACAAATTCTTATATCACCATATACTCTACAGCTATTCTTACTTCAAATCTTTTAGATATTACATAAACATGAAGTATTTTTCAAGAGTCTAGTGACTTCAATTTAAAAAGGACAATAGGCAGGATAATAAAAGTCCTATTAGAATCCTATTAAAGAACATTTAATGAATCGTTTCATGGGAAAACCAATATGATTTCGAAATGTAAATGTATAGGATACAAATGAGTTGTATTAGCATAATTTCAACGTTTGAGAAAAAAATATTATTAGTAATATAATATTAACAATAATAATATGTATTGTACAACTATGTTCATATTCAAACAATAGAATATGGAAAAAAAATGACATTATCAACATTTTTGCCTTTGTTTTCCAGTACAAATTCTTACATTTCCAGTCTAAAAATTCTGAAATCATGATGTATTTCATTTGGATGCAATATTTACATGCAATAAAGAACATTTTCAGTTAAACTTATCAAAATAAATTGAGTTTCTGATTAAAACAAACACATATTTGACAACAGGTAGAGAAAAAACATAAGTTTAATTCAGACGCAAAAGTAACCACAATTACAGGAATTATTTAATTTAATAACATAATTTCTTCATTTTAAATTCCAGTAAATGTATCTTAAATCAAGGAAGTTTATATATTTGTAATGGTAATCAAAAATATGAAAGATTAGAATTTTTTGCAGTGCTTGAAACAATAAATTCCACGCTTTTATGTATTTAATGCTTTTCCCCTTGATTTAAAATAATTATGAGGCTTTACATTGTAAAAAGGACAATTAGGGCCTTGTCTAAATTTGAAAATCTAACCTTTGTTTCTTTACAGGAGATAAACCTGAAGTTCTAATAAGTATCTGAGCAAAATCAGCTTCATATTATAAAACAAAAACATTACATCTACCATTACAGCCAATGCAGCATGTTAGAAGCACATTTCTAAAGCTTTGGCTGCTGATTTTTTAGATTTTCCGATTAATCTAAACTGGTCTATTGGTTTCAACAAGTGTATATTACTGCCCAGACAGCGCTAATTTGAGGCAAAAGTGACCTAGCACTAACCTCTGGAGTGTGTCCGTCATGTCCAAGCAGTTTCATTTCATTCTCAATGCGGTGAAGCCATCCCTCGTTCTCCTGGAAGCTTTTTTCACTCTCCATTAAGCGTTTTTGCAAGTGCTCCTGGTGAGACTTTAGGGAGGCCAGTTTGCGCTCATACTTACAGGTGGCCTAAAACAAGCAACAAAAAATAAATAAATAATAATAAAGCAGGGTTTGCAAACATACTGAACATTGAGTTTGTGACTTTTCCAGTTTTCCAAGATTAGTGAATAAAGATAATATTATATATTACGTGTATAATTTAAGAGAGTATTTTCTAGCTACATTTAAAGATTATTATTTTTTTACATTTAATAAAAAACCAAACAAACATTTTATTTGCATGACTAAAACAAAAAGGTTAAGTCATGGTTATAAGTTTTAAAATACTTTATCAAGGCAGGCCATTTGAGCATTACTCATTTCTTTATAAAGGGTAACATTTTTAAAAAAAAGTTAAGGTCAGTAATTTGCTGTATAATGCACATTATACACACACACGTTTACATATACAGTTGAAGTTATTATTAGCCCCCCTTTGAATTTCTTTTTCTTTTTTAAATATTTCCCAAATGATGTTTAACAGAGCAAGGAAATTTTCACAGTATGTCTGATAATATTTTTTTTTTTCTGGATAAAGTCTTATTTGTTTATTTCGGCTAGAATAGAAGCAGTTTAAAAAATATTAACAGCCATTTTAAGGTCAAAATTATTAGCCCCTTTAAGCTATATTTTTTTTCGACTGTCTACAGAACAAACCATCGTTATACAATAACTTGCCTAATTACCCTAACCTGCCTAGTTAACCTAATTAACCTAGTTAAGCCTTTAAATGTCACTTTAAGCTGTATAGAAGTGTCTTGAAAAATATCTAGTCAAATATTATTTACTGTCATCAAGGCAAAGATAAAATAAATCAGTTACTAAAACTATCATGTTTAGAGATGTGTTGAAAAAAATCTTCTCTATGTTAAACAGAAATTGGGGGAAAAAATAAACAGGGGGAGCTAATAATTCTGACTTCAACTGTATATATAAATGTTATATTTCTATAAACATTTTTGTATAATTTGTAACACATACTTCAACATTAATCTTTTTTTTTTATATCTGTTCAAATGCTTTCATCTAATGTGTCCAGGTTCATATTATTTTCTTTAACTAACATTAACAAAGATTAATACTGTAACAACAGCACTAGATAATGCATTAAATGGACAGTTCACCCACAACTGAATAATGTATCATCATTTCTTCATTATTTACATCAAGGGTCATCAAACTTGTTCCTGAAGGGCCGGTGTCCTGAAGATTTTAGCTCCAACCCTAATCAAGCACACCTGAACAAGCTAATCAAGGTCTTACTAAGTATACTTGAAACACCCAGGCAGGTGTGTTGAGGCAAGTTGGAGCTAAACTCAGCAGGGACACCGGCCCTCCAGGAACAAGTTTGGTGACCATTGATGTAAATAATGAAGGGTGACCCCTGATTTACATGTTCTCAATATGTTTGACTTTTTTTATTCTTTTGAACGCAAGAGAAGATATTTTGACATTGACTTTCATAGTATTTGTTTTTCCTACTATGGAAGTCAATGGTTACACTTTTGCAGCTTTCTTCAAATATATATTCTTTACAGTACATTCACACAGGGCGTCAGTGCTTGACGAAAGCCATGTCTGAAGCTTGGTGAGCTGGGGTATTTGCATAAAGTATTCTGATTGGCTAAGGCTTCTGTTGGGGCTTGAAAAATTAAGAAATTCCCAACATCTGCAGATGCACAATTCACTTCAGCAAGCCTTGACGTCACCCATTCAAAGTGGGAAGCGTTGACTCTGACGCCCCTGTAAATGGGCGTTAGTGTTTAACTTTTTTTCTTTTTTTTTAATAAAGGTTTGGAAATTGCGAGTAAACTTTCATTTTTAGGTTGAATTTGTCCTTTATCCGATAAAACCTTATTGTAAAGTGTGACCATTTCTACTTAATCCACATTTAACTTTGAACAAAAGCGTTTTAGATATTCTCCTCCAACATCCATAATCAACCATGTATGAGTGTTGTTACCCTTTCAGCCATGTTGTCAGGGAAGAAGATCAGACTCTGCTGGTGCCATAACTCCCTGTGTCTCATAGTCAACCTGCTTTCATTCAGCTGCTTCTCGATGTCCAGATGCTCCTTACGGACCTGCAGACGAGCTGAAAACACACTGCGCAGGGACTCCGACATCCTGCACAGACACAAAAGCAGACTCACTATCTTGATTGCACACCACTTGATTGCAATGCACACCACTCTCACTTTCCCTCTGGAGAAGTTCCTTTGTAGTTAATGTACATGCAAAAGTGCATTTCTCCTATCATCAGTGTAGATTAAATTATACCATGAACATTCTGAACTGTAGAAGGGGAGTTCTTAGGGAGCCAGGGAAACACAAAATAAAATCACCTGATGCTTGTTATTAAATAAAATAATGTTGATTCAAAAAGTTACAAACAAGTGCACAGTAATCCATTTACAATAGAAGACCAGCCTCTGAAAAATTAAGCAAGACACAACAAAAACTCAATCCAGTTCCAAAGTACACTATTGGCCAAAAGTTGGGTTAGTTCACCCCAGAATTACACACCCTTGTGTTTTTCCAAACCCCTGAGAGACACAAATTAAGATACTTCGAATGAAATCCAAGAGCTCTCTGACCCTCCATAGACAGCAAGAGTTGCGAATCATTAAAAGTCCAGAAAAGTACCAAAAATATCCTCAAAAGTCCACAAGTCATCAATGGCTCAGTCGTAATGTTATGAAGCTACTGGAATACTTTTGTTTGCAAAAAAACCCCCCAACAAAAAAAAAAAAAAATGACTTTATTCAACATTTTCTTCTCTTCAGTGTCAGTTCAGGGTGTGAGTTCATGTGCACTGGTGTATACTACGAATGCCCATGTGCAATTTCCTCTGTTTGAAACAAAGTGTGGGCACAGACGAGGTGATACGCTCATGACACGCATATGGAGCACAGCACTCGTGTGAAAGTGCGCCCTAAACTGACAATGAAGAGTGGGCAAAAATGTATTTCAGTGGCTTTATAAAAAGTGTTATAGGTACCTTTTTTGGACTTCACATATCTTGTAATTCTTGCAACCTAAGGAAGCTCAGAGAGCTCTTGAATTTCATTCAAAATATCTTATTTTGTTTTCTGAAGATATATATAGGGTTCTTTCCGGGTACATTTTCAAACTTTTGTGTGGCAAATTACATATTTACATACTTCCTCATTATATTACATGCTATTTGTTATAGTATAAGTCCAACAATGATTTACTGTCAATTACCCTCTTCTCATGTGTCATCTTTTTTAAAATTGATTTTAATTTTATGCATTGTTCACTCATGATAATGAAAATGTTAATCTCCATGCATTCTGTCTTCAATCACTGATTAAAGAGTGGAGATGGGAAAAAAAAAGGTTATTATAAAATACAGAAAGATCATGCTACAGACGGTGTCTAGAAACTTCATTATACACAAAAGCAAAAATATTAATTTTATTTAAATAGCTAATTACTTTCTATTAAAAGGTCCCGTGAAATTAAAATACATTTTATTTGTTAGTTTCAGTCTGTTAGTTTTAAGGATATTAATTAGCTATTGTGCACTAAAACAGTGACAACATTCACATTTACAAGATATAAACCTAATATAAACATTCTAAGCTTGCAATTTGTCACTTTTGCCTAAATGGATCAAGGTTTTTTTTTGACGCCACCGCATACTTCCGTTTCTCATCAAAATTTTCTCACCAATGAAATTTTCTCTAGTATCTGACATGCCCCACCCCCTTCTTCCCATTGGCTTTTCATTTTACGCTCTTGAGCTCAACCATTTTCATTAGCAGAGTTGTGAGGAAAAAAAACACTATCGGCTGTTTTTTAAAAGAAAGGGGAGGGGTTACTATACGCTTCGCCCTCCCTTTGTCTTTTGGTTGACATTGTCAAACATCCAACAAAAATGCACATTCTTAAGCACTTCACGGGACCTTTAAGTAAAATAAATAACTATGACAGTAACAACATTTTCAAGCACTTTATCCTAAATCTAAACATGTACAAACCTTGAAAACACTACATTAAAAGTATTTCCAGCACCTGTACAAACCCTGTTAATGAAGGTCTCAGGGATTTGGAATGCCACGAGGGAAAGTAATTAATAACATAGTTTTCATTTTTTGGTTGAACTATCTCTCATTATAAAAAAAAAGAAAAAAAAACTGGACCTTATGATTTCCATGGATATATTCAATTTTTCAAAATGTTAAACGAATTCTTTATTTGATTTGTTAATATGTCTTAAGCAAATAGTTAAATTAAAAGTTTCATGAATATGTTCCATAACTGGACATGCCTTTTGATTCTTAAAATTGAACCAATATTAAAAGAGTCCTGAAAAAAAGGAGCCAAGCAATGCACCTTATAATTATATTCATTCATTTATTCATTTTCCTTCGGTTTAGTCCCGTATTTATCAGGGGTAGCCACAGTGGAATGAACCGCCAACTATTCCAGCATATGTTTTATGCAGCGGATGCTCTTTCAGCCGCAACCCAGTACTGGGAAACACCCATATACTCACATTCACACACTACGGCCAATTTAGTTCATCCAGTTCACCTATTGTGCATGTCTTTGGACTGTGGGGGAAACCAGAGCACCAGGAGGAAACCCATGTGAACATGGGAAAAGCATGCAGACTCCACACAACCTCTCAGCAACCTTCTTGATGAGAGGTGACAGTGCTAACCCCTGAGCCATCGTGCCACCCTTGTTATAATTATATATTATTAGAATTTCTGAAAGTTTATGACATTGAACAACAGTAAGTCACAAGGGAAAAAAAACAAAAGCAAAGTACATCCAAAGGTTGCCTATGAAAGCCTCAGTTTCTCTTCTATTGAATATAGGAAAGCGCTAAAGGCCATCGTGCTCTCATTCAAACACATTCTCCGCTGAGAGCCTTCAATACTCCACACTGCCTTTTGCAACATGGCACCTCAATGAATGCTTTGAGATATCACCTGAACTGTGTGTGGGCGGCATTAGTTTTGATTTAGAAAAAAAAAGTCCATTGAGAGAGAGTGCAGAGGCTGTATTTGGGGCCATAATGTTGGTGCAGCGCCGACACTGCCAGACTCCTGCATTATTAATGTGGGCAGGAGCTCGCTGAGCACCTTCTTTCCCTCCCTCCCTTTCTCACTCACTCGGCAAGTTGTGAATTCTGATGCCGGTGAATGAAACACGTAAGAGTGAGACTCATTCAGCTTTTTTCCCCCTCCTCCTTCCCCTCGCTATACCTCCCACCCTTGCCGTTTTCCCTGTTTCTCTCCTCCCTCTGTCTGTCCTTCCTTTTCTCCCTCCCATCTACGGATGCTGCGGCGGTTTTTGCTGACGATAACCACAAAAAAAAGAAAAGGAGGACTGAATCAAGAGGGGTGGGGATGCGGGACGTGTCGCAAAACTGTGATACATTCCCTCGCCTAAACAAGCAATAAAGCAGAAAAACAAAAGAGGGAGGGAGGGATAAACAAACAAACGTGAAAAATTAAAGAAACAGAGGAAAAACAACAAAGCACAAGTCTCCACTCTCCACTGGGCCTGATGAAAAATGCAGAGGTAAGGAGACCTCCACCTGCGATGGTGTCTGGCTTTGTCCTGTGTACTCTTACTCGTGAATAATTGAGGCGTATTCAAAGTTTCAAAGGACAGCGTTAAAGAGCTGCACATCACACATGGCATAAAATAAACAACATCTAAACAAACAAAAACACAGGTCTCAAGGAGCGTGCCCATGTCTGCAAATAGAGTTTGCGGCGTCGCATGAGTGCACGCTTATGGAGCGAACATAAGCATCCTTGTACACACGTGCACAAACGCAGTGCTTACTTCTCAAATTCAGCTCTTTTCTGGATGGGGATTGGATTCAGGGCAGGAGCCTCCGCCTTCCGCTCTTCATACTCTTTGAGTTTCTGTTTCAGCATGACAATCTGAAAGCACACACACACACACACACATATAGACATGCTCTTTTTAAACAAGCTAGTTTTATGTGGATGAGAGCCATCTCAACTAACTGGAGAAACAAACCAGATTTACAAAGGAAATAGTTCTACATTAAGACCTGATTAAAAATGTAGGGCCAGATAAAATTGGTTAGTTCCAAATACTTTTAATTTTAGTAATTAAAAAGCTTATGAAATTAATTGAAACAATAAAACTTGCACAACTGTTAAAATGTACTACAATTATTTATACAAGTTAATGACATTTTTAGGAACACACTTTTTTAAAAATTTTTATTGCTCAATTTCATTTTATTGCTGCTAAAATTGAGAGAGAAAGAGAGGTTTGAGTTTATTGCCATATCAGCTTCTCTAGCTATGTCATGGCAAAAAAAACAAAAAACGATCAAGTTTCAGCTATAATTAAAACTAAAGAGAACTTTAATAAGTGTATTACTTTGTAAAACAACTAGCTACTGTCCAATAATAATAAATAGTCTGATATTTCTGTCATAATTTATTCAATATAAATCAAAATTTATCACGAGAGGTTGACACATTTATGCTCTCATATAATGAAACATTTTTTGAGATTTAATATTTACACACTACTGTAGTATATATCCTGATTCATATAGGTCAGAGGTGCCCAAACTTTTCATATGAAGGGCCAAAAACCAAATTTGATTGAGGGTGGTGGGCCGAAGTTTAACATACCAAACTATTACATTAAAGCTGCCATGGTAATTCCCTACTTTATACATCTTTAAAAATAAATTTAAAAAATACTTTAATCGCATTAATAATTATATATTTTACATTTTATAATGAGCTTCTTACAATAAAAACAAACTATCTCATTGAATTCATTGAATACACTTTGATTTGGTCAGCCAGGATTCTGACATTTTTTAAAATCAGATTCATGCACAACATTAATTGAAACATTTCGTTTCATTTACTGTTTTGTTTCTCAACAATTAAACAAACAAAAGGTTACTCTATTAGAAATGACGAGCTCTGTTAAAGGCATTGGCCCCCAACCTTCTCATCATTCTCTCTCTCTTTTCAAGATTGGACGTTGGGCCAAATCAAAGGTTAACATGGGCCAACTTTGGCACAGGCCCTAGTTTAAGCATCTCTGATATGGATGTACAGCAATTCTTACATTCATCCCATATGTAAGAACTTATTCTATATTTACAAACAATATACTGTAGAGTAAATTGCATTTTTATGACTAGATTCTAGGGCTGCATGATATTAGGAAAAAACTGACATTGCAATATTTAAATTTTTCTGCAATACACATTGGGATATTGTGTATATTTTCACCAGATGACTTGAATAAAAATATTGGGGGGGGGGCATTATTTTGAAGTAATTGGGTTCATAGCATTGTAGAGCATTTGCTGAAATTATAATAAACCAATAACAAGCATTGATCAATACAGTAGCACAAAGTATATATAAATAAAATAAACAGTGCAATATAGATTTCTGGGATTCTAGCAGTAATCAGGCACACTAATTGTACAGTCAAATGTAAACTCATGTATATACATAAATACAATGAATCTTTCTCAAAGGTTACAAATAGGGCTGCACAATATATCGTTTCAGCATCGATATCGCAATAGTCACATCCCACAATGTGCAATGCTGAGTTGGGATTATAGTTCCCAACACAACAATTGAGAATACGAGTTTTGTGGAATCATTAAGTATAACTATAACCGAGTGAAACTTAATCATTTGCAAGAATTTTGCAAAAGAATTTGGGCACAAAATTGTACAACATTTGTAACTTTCATGAAGAATAGTTTCACTGAATTACAATGAAGACAATATCATGTTATTTTACATTTCATCATTTGAATCTGGAAACCATAAACAACTGTTTCTTTTACTTTTCTCTATTGTAATTATTCTTGCTTGCAATCTGTTTATCATTTTTTATACAAGATTCACATACTTACAAAATCAACCCAATCAATCTAAATTCAAGATTTTTCCCCCCAAATACAGCCATCTGGGGATCTTGTATTCATATCGCAATAAATAATCGCAGAAAAAAAAATTGCAAATTCCAATTTTTCCAATATCATGCAGCTCTAGTTAGAAACATTATAAATCATAATGCCCGAATGCTTGAACTGGCTACAAATGCTAACATGGGCCTTAAGAAAGCATGCAAATGCTAAAACTGTTGGTAACATTGTGGAGTCACTGCAAAATATAAGCATAAATCATTGTGGCTACTGATCAACTATAACTTTGACTCTACATTGCAAAGCCTGCGCTGTGACTATTGCGAATGCACACATTGTAATATCGATGCTGAAACTATATATTGTGCAGCCCTCTTAGATTCTGAGATCCCATCCACATTTCCTTATCATTGAAATCATAAGGCCTGTAGAATGATATTATTTAGGTTTGATTGTTTTTACCTCAGCTTTCTGCTTTTCACAGATGATGGCATACTGTCCTATGTGACTGTCCAAGCTCATCACATTACTCCTCAGCTGAAAAACAGAATCAGAAATACAATCCAGGTTCTTTATTTGTGGTAAACTCATGGGCGAGTGTGCATGTGTGTGTAGGACTTACAGTGGATTTGATCTCCTTGGCGCGGTTGGCATATTTGAGAGTGTTGTGTGTATCTTCATATGAGAGTGAGGATGGACTGACATTTGCAATCATTACAGTTCGGCAGTTTCCACCCAGAGAGTCTTTGAGGAGCCGTGTCAGCTTGCTATCTCTGTAAGGAATGTGCGTCTTCTTACACTGAGAAAATAAAAACAAAAAGCCAAAGCCAAGAACATCACTAAAAGATGTCAACAACACATGAGACACAATGACTCAAACCCAAAATGGATGGAGTCTTTAAAAACTAGGCTGAGATGACACGATTAGACTTAAAATGTCATTTTAGGCCATTTCTGAGATGAGTTCACGATGGATCCTTGTCTATGGGTCACCTTACTATGTTACGGGCCAATCTGAGACAAGCTTTTTTTTCTTTTCTTTTTTTAATGATGGTCTACAGAGAATCTGTGTCTGGATAAACATTTTTAAAAGCATTTTGAAGGAAATGAATTACTAGTCATGCCACATTTATAGATTAATCATCTGATAGTCTGATACATCTGATATATTCTGATATACACTTACCGGCCACTTTATTAGGTACTGCTTAACGAAATGTTAGTGCAAATTTCTAATCAGCTAATCGCATGGCAGCAACTCAATGCATTTAGGCATGTAGACATGGTCTAGACAATCTGCTACAGTTCAAACCGAGCACCAGAATGGGGAAGAAAGGTGATTATAGTGACTATGAACGTGGCATGGTTGTTAGTGCCAGACGGGCTGGTCTGAGTATTTCAGAAACTGCTGATCTACTGGGATTTTCACGCACAACCATCTCTAGGGTTTACAGAGAATGGTCTGAAAAAGAGAAAATATTCAGTGAGCGGCAGTTCTGTGGGCGCAAATGCCTTGCTGATGCCAGAGGTCAAAGGAAAATGGCCAGACTGGTTTGAGCTGATAGAAAGGCAACGGTAATTCAAATAACCACAGAAGCAGAAGAGCATCTCTTAATGCACAACACGCCCAACTTTGAGACGGATGGGCAACAGCTGCAGAAGACCACACCGGGAGCCAATCCTGTCAGCTAAAAACAGGAAACTTAAGGCCCATTTGTATCAATTGAGTATTATGTCAATGCCACATCCTACCCAAATATTGTTGCGGACCATGTCCATCTCTTTATGACCACAGTGTACCCATCTTCTGATGGCTATTTCCAGCAGGATAACACGCCATGTGATAAAGAGCTAATTATCTCAGACTGGTTTCTTGAACATGACAAGGAGTTCACTGTACTCAAATGACCTCCACAGCCACCAGATCTCAATCCAATAGAGCATCTTTTAAATTTTATTTGACTGTGTAATAAATTCTTACATCAAAATGTTTGTATATACACACACACACAAATCTCATGTATGTTTATTAAAATGGCCAATTCATTCTTAATTCACAGATTTTAGTCTCAAAGCCTGTTATATCATGAAGCCAAATCTTCACTTCAATTGCAAACAATATTTTTTTAATAAGGGAGAGTCGGCAACAAATAATGATGCCGACCTTCACTAACACATCCTAACAATAATTTCAATTTGTCTCATCTCAGCAGCTTCATGTTCAAACGGCCAGTTGGTACTCTGGCTTTCATCTTGCTGGCCTGTCTGACCCGCAAAAGAAAGCATTCGCAAACTGATGGTCTAATTAATCTCAGCATCCAGCGACTGATGCACACTCCATATCCCAAACTTCAAAGCCAAGTTTCCACTTAGCTGATGTGAAACCTCTAACATACATGGAGAATGACATGCACACAATGTGCCAAAACAAACACAAAGAAAACACAAAAGTCAGGGGAGGCAAATGTGGAAACTTTGTATATCTGATCTCATCCAGCTGATGTCTCAAACTATAGCCCACATCTGGACTGTGTATGTTTTCATATTTCCATTAGCTTTGATTCAAATGGTGGCCTGCTGGGAACTTCACACAACTGCACCACCTTGCAAAGAGATGAAAAAGTCTGTGGCCCACTTTTCACTCATTTTCTGGTCAGAACGATTGAACCAAACAGAAAAAGGAGCATCTTAAGTGACAAACAGTGTTGGGTAAGTGAATTAGTTACTAATTCACAATTATATTAACAAAAAATTGTATTTAAATTATTTTTTAACTTTGTCTAAAAAGTAATTTAATTACTCAAAAAGTGATTTAATTACTTAACTCAAAACTTCCTAAAATTGCAATAAATCTTAATCTATAGACAATAGAAATTAAACTTTTTATTCTTACTTGTTTGGGTCAAACAGGGCCTTTTCGCTTTATTAATCTAATTTAATACTTAAGAAATGTTAAACATTAAATGTAATTTTGCAGGTCCGAATGCAGTCTGGCTGCTTTAATGATGAATGTGGAGGGCGCATGCTTGGACAGGAAGTCTTTGTTGATAAATATTGGTGATTGTGTCACAAGCCCTCGTACATTCGTCATTAAATGACAAGTTTCATTCCCATGAAATTAGAATAAAGTTTTTTAGATGTTAGTATAAGTATTGTTAGAGATCTATAAGCTAGTGTGCTCCAAAACAGTGACAAAATTCATGTTTAGAAGATATAAAACTGATATAAACATATCAGCTTGTAGTTTGTCACTTCCACCTAAATGGATCAAATGTTTTATTTACATCACCTCATACTACAGTTTCTCTTCAAAAAAGTTTTTATTTAGTTTTTTAGGGCAACAGTATCCTCAACAGAAAAGAAACCTCCACATCAAAAGCTACTCGTCCAAAATATTTTAAATGTCTCCTAAAACAAAGTATATTGTTTTCAATGGGGGGGAAACGTGTTGTTTTTTTAACCAGATATTTAAAAAGAACTTATTTTGGAGCAGCAATCACAATACTGTGATATTTTTATCCAAGGTTATCATACCGTCAGAATCTTATACCTGCCCATGCCTAATCTGAATAATAATTGATTTTTCTTAAGCATGTGCAATTGTCTTCGGTTAAAAATAGAATTATTTTACAAAATATATTTGTATAGCAATAAAACATTTACTCCACTTCTATTGATTTACTTCTAATGAATCTGAATTATTTTACTCATAACTGTTGTATTTATGTACAGTATTTAAAGCAAATACATCACAAGTAACTGTAATTAAATTACCTAAAAATGAAGTAATACCTTTTCAGCAGAAAAGTAATTTAATACACCAACTAGTTACTTTGATACTAATTACCCCTAACACTGGTGGCAAAACACCAGCTTATGCAACCTAAAAAAACATACAAGCAGCGCCATCACGATTGCAAGTTTGTGAAAAATCACAATTGAGAAGGCAGCATGTTCCCTCTGTTGGCACGACTGTTAGCAGTGTGTGTGTGAGAGAGAGAGCGCACGAGTGGCCTGTTTCGGGCCCTCCCAGGAGAACGTGGGTAAGGAGAGCCGTCTGCGTGACAGGTTAATTTATGCGGATGGCATGAAAACAATACCTATGAAGCTGCACTGCGGAGGGGCCCAGAGACAGGGACAAACCTCCTCACCTTACACACACACACACCAGCCAAAACACTCTGGCATCAAACGGCAAATACAAAAACCACAGAAGACACAACACAAACACAAAAGTACATCAACAAATCAAACAATCCCCTGAGAACCTTTAAACAGTCCCAGAACAACCATGACTACAAATACAATCAATTTACAAGAATAATGAAAAGAACATGGACGGTGCTTTGACAGACAATAAACAGAAAGAGGGCCTGCACTTATTAAGCACCAAAATAACTCAAGTGAACATGAGGTTTTTGACCATTCCCACATTTATGGGTCACCGGCTTATTAAGATGCAGCTGTACTACAGGACGAAAAGATGTGGTGCATGCTGAAAAACTCCAGACAATACAAACGAGAGGGAAACTAGAACAGCTCTAGCATTCAAATAGTGTCTCCATCCATTTTTTTTCTTTTGTAAAATAAACAAACAAAAGCCAGTAATTGAGACACTTGGGCAAGAGCTCGAACACGTAAACTTTTCTACAGTACTTCATCACCGAAAACAAATGCTTGAGAAGCAACAGTTGTAATGGTGTTGTGCACGCACATTTCATCTCATTACTCATCCAGAACACAGTCACTCACACACACTGCCATTCAGAAGACTGGAGTTAGTTTATTGTAAACACCTTTATCCTAAAATGCCTTGAATTGAGCAAAAGTGACAGTTAAGAAATTTGTAATATTATAAAAGAATTCCATTAAAATTAAATTCTCTGATTTTGAATGACAATAAATAAATAAATAAATAAATAAATAAATAAATAAATAAAAATAAGCAGAACAATTGACCCTTTGACCCAATTAAACCTATAATTAACATGAGAAGATGTTGATGAGAAATGCATGGTACATGAGAAATGAAAATATACAATTTAATTCATTCCAAAAACCTACATAAGTGCATTAAGCGGGTATACTTTTGTGTGGATAAATCCCCATCAACTGTCAATCAATGGTGCTGTAACTTGCTGAACAAACGACTTAACATTAAAGGACTCAAGACAGACGAACTAACATTTTCTGTTACCGAACTGGCACAACCAGCATAACTTTGTTTCATGGAGATATGACTTTATGGGCCGGTATAAGATTCTGTATGATAACCTTGAATAAAAATATCACGGTTTGACGGTATTGTGATTACTGCTCTAAAATATATTCTTTATAAATGTCTGGGTAAAAAGCAAAACCTTTTTTCCCACTTTAAACTGAATATATTTTATTTTAAGAAACATTAAAATATTTTGGAACAGTAAACATGTCAGGTAATTAAACTAAATAATTAAAGTAAATCATTGACTTCTGCTGCCTTCATTAGTTTCATAAACACAGATTTCTTTGCCATTTTCTGCTGGAGATAATGTTGTCCATATACCATAAGAAGGTATAGCAGAAAATTTTGGTGCTTTTAAAACCTTGACTTTTCCAAACCACGGTATACCTTGAAAACGGTTATCGTCCTATGCCAACATTTGACGTGGCTAAAAAAAAAAACAGAACTAAATTAATCTTTACTGTATCTTATGATTTCATAGTCGCATTATAGTTGTTGTTCAAGATGCCATCATTTGTGTGTTTGTTAATTATGTTAGGAAATGAACATTATAATTATTTTCAAATGATCCAAACTTCTCATTACTAAATTAGGCTATAGCTTTTTTTTTTTTCCAGAGTTACTCTCACATCCTGAATATATCTTGTATGCATATTGCATACCTTTATGCATGCTTCAATGTGTAATTTTTCCAGAAATGATTCATTATTTCCCTGTGGAGTGCACAAATGGATATGGGAGTGCTCTGGCTGATACTAAATGCTTGCCGGACAAAAAAAGTGGGGAAGGGGTTTGTTTTATAAGTATTGTTTCTTGAGCATCACATCAGAAGGATATGATTCTAAAGGATCGATGGGTAAGTGCTGCTGAAAATTCGAGAGGGGTCTGGATTTAGATTCAGTGCAGTTGCAAGCAGAGCTGCATGCAATGCTTTTAATGCCCACACCTAACCCCACCCCACCCCTAACCTTCACAGCGACGTCACTAGCTCCATTGAGTGCATTGTGTCTGGCATTGCATCTCTGAGATATGCAGTCTCAGTTTGCAAATCCAGATTCTATTGGAAAATTCAGCATTGCCATTATAGAAACAATACATTAAAAAGTAATTTCACCATTTTACAGTTTTAATATAGCTATAAGTCAAAGAAATGCAAATTTAGTGAACAAAAGAGAATTCTTTTATACACAGAGACACAAAAAAAACTTTGCAGATGTTCCTGTTCTATCAATCTGAGCCAGAGAGACCTGAGTCACCACAATCATATTTTTAGAGTGCATTGAGTTTAGTTGATGTGCTCTGCAGTCGACAACTAGTCCGTCGCGTCATTGACACCTGTATAGAATAACGCACACAATCTGTTGTGCGCTCACCAGTATAACAATTGTCAACCTCCTTCAGGTTATGCAAAATCAAAGAATACTGTGGTATTGTGTGCAGTCAAAAAGAAAAGTGGAAAGTATTTTAGGTGTTTAGGAGGAGGAGAACAATAAAAATTGGAGAAAACCACAGTTTCTGTCTTAAAACAACAGGAGCTGCCTACAAGAGCTTAGAATAAAAAAATAAAGCCATAAAAACACAGCACAAAGTCTTGATATTTATTGCTGGTGTGTGTCACTATGGTTACAGGCATTACTGAAGGATATCAGTAGTTAGAGGACAAGACTAACCTCAGTTACCTGTTCATACTAAATTCTTTCTTTGCTTTTATATGCACAGTACAAACTAAAATATTTCTGAGGGTTTTTCAAAAGATTTAATGTTCTGGAGCTTCTTATCCTCACCAAGGTTGCTTTTAATTGTGCAAAAATACAGCAAATGATAATATAGATATAATATATTGATGTAGTACAAACTAGGGCTGTGCAATTAAATGAAATCGAATCGCAATTTGAAACGTTGCAATTAGCTAATCACAAGAGGCAGCTATATGGAATATTTATGTATTATTTAATTTCCCCCGCCCAGAGCAAATGCGTGACTGCCGTCTGTGTGTAATAGTCTTTCCTAGCCAATTGAGTGAGCACACTTTCATTCTGCCCAATCAGAACTTTTCAATCTGCCTCTTATCAGCCATGTGTGTTTGCTGAGTGTTCTGTATTTTTATAATTATTATTTTTTTGTTTGTATAACAAGCTTCATGATCTCCCTAATTTTAGTTGAACGTGTTTACAAAAATGTAAGGTCATTTTATGTGCTCTAGAGAAAAATGAGTTAAATTTATGAATATTTAAAAATAAATTTGAATAAATGTTGAAGAAATTAATATCTTTTCAGTTTCTTTTTTTAATTAACACACAGCATTTTAGCAGTAAGAAGCTACGATACAGATTGAGCTGAATCTGGACAACAAAATTAAATCACAAATCAAAATCACAATATCTATCAAAAAAATTGCAATTAGATATTTTCCCCAAATCGCACAGCCCTAGTACAAAAGTTATTATAACATAATGCAATAATACATTATATTTTTATCGTCAAAATGTCTAAAGTACCACATTATGTTTTAAAGGTTCAATGAAATTAAAATAAAGTTTTTAGATGTTAGTATCAGAATTGTTAGCTTTTAAGATATCTATAAGCTAGTGTGCTCCAAAACAGTGACAGAATTCACGTTTAAGAGATATACAAAACTGATATAAACATGTAAAGCTTGTAGTTTGTCACTTCCACCTAAATGGATCAACGGTTTTATTCACGCCACCTCAAACTTTAGTTTCTCATCAAATCATAACCAATCAAATGCTCCCTACTAGTATCTGACTTGCCCCACCCCCTTCAAAATGCTTCTTATTTGCTTTTCATTTGATCCTCCTGAGCTCAGCCACTCTCACTGGCAGAGTGGTGATAAAACAAAACACTATTGGCTGTTTTTTTTAAAGGGGAGGAGCTACACTATGTCCCGCCCTTTCTTTGTGCTTCGGTTGATTACATCAAACATCAAATAAAAATGCATATTTCAAAGCACTTTACAAGACAATTTGATAGTCATGTCTGTATTAAATGTCAATCTTAAAACTAACTTAAAACATTACCTGAATGTTTCCTTGAGAAAGCTCACCATTCAGCTAAACTACGCTCATGCAATACATTTATAGCAAAGAAATTAAACACATCAGCTTCTATTCAGTCATTTTCATAGCCAATGAGTGTAAAAAAAAGCATAATTTGCCAGGGTTTAAGTCCTACGCAGAAACAAATTCCCACTTAACACCCAATAATTATTAAAGAATGTTTATAATGGCTCATGGCATGAAACAAATGCTGCGAGGCAGATTTACCAACCATTTTGTAAGAATACATTCTACATCAGTCACGGCCTAATAGGATTGGGTGGTAAATTACCCTCAAACAGCCTCTGAGACAGAAAATCTGGATACAATTCCACACAGCGTCTCTGGTGGAGGCATACTGGAATCAGCACAAGACACACACAAAGCAGCCCTAAGGAGAGGGATAAGTGTACACAACAGAGTCTGAGTTGTAGGTCTCCAATCTGATAGCATCAGTCCCTGAACCACAGAGCCTTTGGGTTTCTCCCAAAAGCAAAGAAGAGATGGGAAGGCTCATACCATAAGAGCAAATGTGCCACAACACCGTATACAGCAAGCTGACCCAGACTGGCTAAAGACCAAAAAAGGCTAAAGTAAAGACAAGTAATAGTGATAGAGTAAATTCATTGGTTTAAATCACAGCAAGATGCAGGTAATTGCTTTTGTGGCAGGCCCACACAGAATTTGTGTACCTATTGTATGCATTTAACCCAGTGTTAAATGAAGCTAAAAATACTTCATTCTTTTATACACTAATAGATCAAATGGAAAGCAACTGATAGTATTAGTGAGCAAAGTAGATCATCGTTATGTCTTGAACATATGCTGCCACAATGAAACTTTGACATCAGCAATAAAAACTTTGTAGCGATACAAACCTAAACACAAAACTGGAAAGGGGCTCTGAGCCACAGCGCAAAACGAAGCACAAGACACCATACAAGTATTTTAGCATGCAATAGCAATCAAAGGTCATAAGCACAGACAGAGGTTGCAAAGTTTTTTCACTGGCACAAAGTGTTATAGTTCCAATAATGTGTGCATTTTCAATATGAGCAATTGGAGTGGGATCAAAATAACTTTCATATGAATTAATTCATGTATACAGAGGCAAAATTTTTATATTAAATAAGCAAAACTATAATGACACAAGAGTTGGATTTGGCATCTCCGATACTTATTGTAGGATGATATCAATCCATTATATTTATCGCTCATATGATAATTGTTGTTTTAGCAATGTGCAAGTATGTCTCACTTTGCAAAAAACAAACCAAACAACACTTAAACACCATCCAAAGAAAGACAAATTTTCCCAGCTGATAAACAACAAAAACATTCACGACCAATCAGATCATTCCACTCAAATCTAAAAAGCTTGAGCAAAAAAAAAAACACTTTTAAAGCAAACTGCAAATAATACTAGCAACTCATTTACATGTGAAATTATAAAATATCTTTTCAACAAGATCTGGGTAATCCCTCAAACTTAACAGGAGGTGTAGACCTACTTTGGGGTTGGCGAGCGTGTTGATGACATTCCCCAGAGCAAGGAGCGAGCGGTTGATGTTGGCCCCTTCTCTGAGACGAGCCCCCTTGGCGTTGGTCGCACTGGCCCTTTCTGAGCCGGCCAGGTCGATTAAGCTCATCTTGGCCACCCGAACATTTGGATTAAGACTGGCTGTCTTATCCTGTTGCCTCAAGTAGATCTGAAGAAAAAAAAAGGATGGAGAGAGAACATTTCACAGTCAGATTGAATATTAATATTTCGGCCTGACAACTTTATAAGCCAGCTGACACTGGTTTGAACTGTGCAGTTAAAGGGGTAGATCACTCAAAAGTATAAATCTTGTCATCCTCCACTTGCTCCAAACAAGATTTCTTTCTTCTGTTAAACACAAAAGAAGATATTCTGAAGAATGTTTGAAACCAGCAGCCATTTCCCTCCATATTATTTATTTTACACTACTGTGGGTGTAAATGGTTACTGGTTTCCAATATTTTCATTGGTGTTCAGTAGAAAAAAGTGAAAAATACTGAATAATAGTTAAAAAAAAAAAAGATTAAAAGTTTGGAACAAATTGAGTGAGCAAAGAGTGAGAAAATATTCATTCCCGGGTGAACTATCCCTTTAAACTATGAAAATATGAACCTTTTTTTTCCTTAAAATATTTTATCAAAATATTTATAGTTTATAAATTTTATTATTTTAGAGTCTAGGTATAAAGAGTCTAGGTATATTCTAGAGTCTATGTATAAAATAATCACAAGCAAAATAACTTCATTTACAATGGGTTATTATTATGGGTTATAAACCAGATCTTAAACATGGTTTACGAGTTTATAATTGTGCTGGGCGATTGGGCCTAAAATCAAAATCTTGATTAATTGTACATTTTAACTCGATTACGATTAATAAACAATTATTTTACTTATTTATTTTTCCCCTTATAGTTCACTGACAAGTTTTATACAGTAAATATGTTTTCATATTACCAATGAGAGTTTTTTGAATGAAGTGTGCATTAATTGATTTTAAAATAATTGAAGGAAACACACACTATTTACTCTCTATGATTATTTATTGAACATCAATGTTGAGCAACTGTCACCGCTATCAAACTGACCAATCACAAAGCCTGCGCTACAGTTCGCCACAAAGTGTAGTTACATTTTTGAGAGGTATGCGAACGCGCGAAGGCTGTGCCGCAACATACACGTGCGATCGTCGCAGAACTATAAATCAGTCTTAACAGAGCGGGGTCACGTGACTCCACACGCGGTAGGAAAAGTAATTGGAATAAAAATAAATAAATAAATAAAAATCGGCCTGGAAAATTTTGATTGATTTTATGTTATGAATGTCGATTTCGATTACTTTCCGAATAATCGCCCAGCTCTAGTTTATAATGGCATAATGGTTTACCAGAAGCTAATTCAAAATGAAAAGTCCCCATGCATAAGAGCCTATTATGCATAGGAACTTTTCATTTTGAATTAGCTTCTGGTGAACCATTATGTCATTATAAATTCGCCAGTTTCTCTGTCTGATTGAGATACAATATAAAGTGGATCTCACACTGGACAAGAAGCGTTGCATTAAATCCCATTTTTTCACTCCATGTGTTAAAAATGTTAACATATAACATTTTCACCACAGTATTTTCAATTAATTTTCAGCGCTCATTATCCTCAAGGTGCTTGCATTTAATTGCATATATCTATTTACAGACTATACTTTGATTAGGGCTGCATGATATTGGAAAAATTTAGCATTGTGATATTTTTTATTTTGTGATATAAATACAATTTCACAAGATGACTTAATATCTCTATTTGGAAAGGATATTTAATTCAGATCAAGCTTCAGATCAACTGCGATGATTGTGTTTAGTCAATAATTGATGAATCCATAAAATCTTGCGATGTGACTATTGCGAATGATCACATTGCGATATCGATGCTAAAACAATATATTTTGCACCCCTAATTTTGATTAAATTAAATTACATTAATGATACTATAAAAGGAACATTATGAAACTGAAAATAGTCACATCAAACTTTCACTGGAAGTTTATCTGTGGCTGAAAAACACTTCTGTGCATAAAGCCCATTGCCTGCCCAAGACTTCCAGGAAATGCACAAATAACAAAAAAGCAAACTGTTCACTCACATAAGTCAACTGATAGTTCAGGCTCAGTATCAAAACAAGAGGATGCAAACAATTACACAGAATTGGATGTGATATTTACAGAGAAAAGAGACCTGGACCATTTACCTGGAATACGGCATGAGAGCGTGAAGATGTGGCGTTCATATCAGTGGGGTGCTGCGTCCTGTTTCTGTTGCCATAATCAAGAGCTTCAAGGATGTGCTCTGCAGATTTGGGCTACAAAGATGACACACACACACATCATCAGTCTATGGTGACATGATTCAAGCTCACAGAAAGTGCACATATGACACATGGAGGCCAATTTCACCTGGTGCAGGGTGAGTCCTTGAACCACAACTCCATTGGAGCCGTCCTCTCTCACCGCTAATGGACCAGAGTTAGTTAGCAAATCACGAATCTGCTCATTATAAACCTGTGCAGGAGAAAGTGCAGAGACACAGAAGCATAGACTTATTCATACTGCTCCAGGAACAATGAATTGAGAACTAACACAGAAATAGCACTTTTTGTAAGCTGCTCTCAGTACTTTTCCCCCTCATTAAAATGGTACTTTTATAAAATGCCATTATTACTGAAATCTTTGGCTTATGTGCGATTCTGCATTAGTGCCGCTATACGCCAATAAAAGTGTAAATTGATATTACATAATTTGACCACAGCAATAAATAAATACATTAAGTGTACCATTAAAATATATGTACATTACATTACAAAATAATGGAGTAAAAAAAAAAAATTATATATATATTTTTTTTTTTATTGAAAAACTAATATTTTATTTTATTAATTCAGCAAGAATTCATTAAATTAATCAAAAGTGACAGCAATGTAAAAAATATATATGTTTCAAAGAAATGCTGTTTTTATGAACTTTGTATTAAAGTTCATTAAAAAATATTGTTTTCTTCAAAAATATTAACATTGACAATAATATGAAATGTTGCTGGAGCAACAAATAAACATATAATAATGATAGCTCATGTGACTGACGTTTTAATGACTTGCTGCTGATAAATCAGCTCTGCTTTTTTTTTCAATTGTAATGACATTTCTCAATATTTTTGTTTCCCTAAATTTTGCTCAAATAAATGCAACTCTAATTTTGACAAGAAAGGTTTTCCAAAAAGCTTTCCAACACCAAATGCACGTTAGTGAATGACACTAAAAAGTAAAAACTGCAATAAATCAGAATAAATAAAACCTCACCTCAAGATAAGAAAAGGCTACATTAAACACTTTATCTTCCTTGATGAGGTCCATGCGTGCAAACAGTTCTTTCATAGTGAGAAACATTACTCCTGGGGAATTACTGGTGCCCAACATGGTGTGTGTTTTCCCAGCTCCTGTAGCTCCATAAGCAAACACTGAGCAAAATAAAATGACAATTTAATGAATGAACATAATCAGCTATATTAAAGCCAACTAACTGAAAAGTACCAAATAGTGTCAAAATGTACCAATAAATAACCAGATTACTACTCAAACTACATTTAGGCATGGGCCGGTATAATATTCTGATGATATAATAACCTTGGATAAAAATATCATGGTTTCACAGTATTGTGAATACTGCTCTAAAATATGTTGTATGAAAACTTTTCCCCCTTTGAACACAATATATTTTATCTTGAGAAACATTTAAAATATTTTGCAACAGTAAACATGTCAGGCTAAATTATTCTGCGGTCTTCATTAGTTTTAAAAACACAGATTTCTTTACAATTTAAAATGGCATCTTTGCATATCTTTACTGCTGGAGATACTGTTGTCCTATAAAAAAAAAATAAAAAAATGTAAATAAAAAATCTTACATATACTGTGGGAACGGTATGGCAGAAAATTTTAGTGGTTTTAAAACCTTGACTTTTCCAAACCGCAATAAACCTTGAAAACGGTTATCATCCCATGCCTAACTACATTAATTGTAAAAAATCCATTTAGCATAGCAGCATAGGGAGGAAATGGGACAAATTAAAAGGCCTTACTCTTGCATCACTAACAAAATATGAAATATTATTTTGCATTCTACATCAAATTCTGCCTACACAACACTGGGTGATAATTGCGCCACATGGCACAAAGCAATACTTTAAGAATGAAAAGAAATCAAATGTCTCACCAGTGCAGTTGTAGCCATTCAGGACACCATCCACAATTGCTTTAGTGGTGTTTTCAAAAACTTCTATCTGTGAAGATTCTTCACCAAACACGCCGTCAAACACAAACTTGAGGTCCTTATTTGCTCTCTTCCGCACATCCCTGTTGCCTGCACGCTGTCCCCGGAAAAATGTCACTTCTTCCTCTTTAGGATCAAAGACAAGCATGTGGTTGTCAACAACGTGGACAACCTTTTTGAAATTTCCATTCTTTTCTTTTTCATTTAAAGGACGGACACGGACCACCACTTTAACGTGGCTGCAGACCTCTCCATTGGACATTGTCCTGTTTACAACTAATCACTGAAGATCTCTGCTCCTTTACTGTTGTTTTGTATCTGTAAAAAACAATAACAGAATATTAGTGTAACTGTTTACAAGTTATTTGAAAGCATTTAAAATGAACAGATGTAAAATAAAATGCATATCTCAAATAATTCAACTATTACTTTCTATGTAAATAAAAACAACAATATGTTAACTTATACAACATTAATTGACCCGTTATTTTGTGTGTAAGGAGTATCAATTCTGGCAACCCAAATCTGTTTGCTTTGTTATGGCTTGTTATTATAGTAAATAAACGTATATAAAACACATTGGGGATTAAAATAAGAATAAAAGTCTATTATTTGCACACATAATGTTTCGATCCAGAAGCTTATACTGCAAACATGTGTCGGTACACATTTATTTTAAAATGCAGAGTAACTTAAGGGAAAAAAGACTAAAAGTTACCAGCAGATTCATTTAAGCATAAAGTTCGATTGAATTTTACTTTAAACCTCTTATTAGCATTTGTCAATAGCATCTGTTAGCGTTGCGCTAAAAGCTACCGCTAACTGTTTACCTCTTTCATTTCATTCCCAAAAGACTAAGCTAACGCGATAGAATGCGTACAACCTACCATCTGATACAATATGAATCCTCAACGAATGATTTTACTATATTATTATGAGAAATGTGAGTTTAAATGCCGACATTCGAGCTGATAGTAAGCAAAACCAAAACCCTAAGCGCGAAGATTTCAAACGCAAGCTGATGTTCCGTTTGTGCGTCTGATTGGATGAGGCCATTCTTACGTCAGATGACGTATGACGCTGCGACTGAATGGACTGAATCAAGGGTGATGAAGAATTTCATTTACGGCGGAATCACGGGGTGGAATAAAGCAAGAAATGTTTCTTATAATGAACAATATGATTTCTACGTCATACGATACACCAGGTTTAAGTTACTTTATTGTTATTAGCGCAATCTGCCTTGCAGTTCGCGAGATTTTAGTTATGCGGCTGACATTCGAATATGTCACCAAAATTAACGTTACCTTTTCGGTTTAACGTTAAAAACAATTTTCTTGATGTATGTGTCTCTATTTTTTTCTATTTGTTTCCCCCGGAGATGTTTTAAAGCGTCTGTTAAAATGTATATAAAACGTTTATAATACAGATACAACTTATTTTTATTTATAACGTTATAACATTTATTAATATAATATTATTATTATGTAGTATGAAATATTTACATATATTTATTTGGATATTCTCATGGTCTCACAACGTGTCAATACGACACATCTCACGTGGAAAATCACAGAAAAAATCACTTATTGGTTTACTTTAAGAAACAGTAAATTTGTAACGTGTTATAACAAACGTTATAAAAACTAAACTAGTCTTTTTATTTGAATATTACTCATCAGAATATGAAACAAATATTCTTAGTTTGGCAATTGTGGACAGGATAAACACATCTGCGCATACATTTCTTCATTTGTCAATATTGCTACATGTGTTCCAATAAACAGATAACGATTTACCTGACTGTATCTTTTCTGTTACAGGAGGAACACATAATAGTCTCTCCTGTTTCTTCCGGGAGCTGTCAGAGCTGCACTCGTGAACCAACTACAGTACACACACAGTTCGCTAAAGGACTAAACAACGCTGTTTAATAGTTACCGTACGTTACCTTTAATCAAAATCACAACTTGCTGTATTGTTATCTGTTTGCACAGTAAACGATGTGCTTCCGAAATGACATTTGAATATGATGTACTCTATGGTGTGCGGAGTCGTATGTCCTTAACTACACAACGTGTTAAAAGATATGACAGCAAACACACGCACTTCCTTTTAGAATCCGAAAATATATGATCCCGAACACATGCCACCGATGCCAGAAAAACCCTGCTCTGGCACGTGTCTGTTTATCTAGCGGAGATTTCTCAATTATAGATACAGACATTTGCAAATTAGAAACTGATCGGTAATTTAGATTAAATAAGAAGATTAATTTCTAACGTTTGCATATTCACAACATATTTACATGCTTAAACAATTTGTATTGTGAGTTTGAAATATCTAAGTTTTTAATTAAACATTTAATGACTAATACAAATGAGTTATAACAGATGGCATGTTTGACAACATGTAATCTCTTGGATTATTTGTCTTGTCAATATTATTCTGATGAAATATGTGTCCTCTGTGCAGGATGCCCCAATATTATAGCTGCTTCATGGTTGCACCCTGCAGACAGACTTTGGGAGTTTGGAAGCACATGGTTCCTCTCCGAAACCCCAGAATGTTCAGGAGGTGCTGGAGAAAGTCGTGGCATCCAGGGAGACCCTATACTGGATCAGTGCCTTCAAGCCCTGATTCTGAGATGCCAGTCCAAGGGGAGAAGCCCTTTCACACACCGGTCATGGTGAAGGAAGTTTTGCAGTTTCTGAACATCAAACCTGGACAGGTCAGTCAGTCCTTCATCAGGAATCTCTTCATTTTAAAGAACTGGATATTGCAGTGATAGCTTGATGTTTATCAGGCAACATTTATGTCTTTTGACTTTTGACTTGAATACAATCTGTGGCTGTAGAAAAGGAGGTATTTACTAAAGAGTTACATTTCAAAAAGAACATTAACTCACCATCTTTGAGTTTCTTTTTTCTGTTGAACACAAAAAGAAGATAATTTGAAGAATGCTGAATAGTTAAGGACATCTATTATAGAAAAAAAGGGCTGCACAATTATGTAAAAAAAATCATAATCACTTTTTTTTGTCAGTATTATATTCATGATTATATAAAACAATAATGATTGGGCTATATGACCAAAAATATTTATTTAAAGAATGAATACATTCTGCAGAAATCACATAACATGATTTTACTGAATTCAGACTCCTGGTAAATGGGTGAGATATGTTGTTTCTTCATAAATGCTGGAAGCCAAAATTTTAATTGAGTTTTAATTAATTGCACAACCCTTTTATCTAAGGTAATCTACAGGGATTCAGCATTTTTCAAAATATTACTTTTTTGTTCAACAGAATAAATTGGATTGCGAGTAGATGATGACAAAATTACAACTTTTACAAACGTTCTATATATTTAATCTTAAGTGAATATGTGATTTAGTGAGCATATACTGTATATACCTCACAAAGTTATTCCTATAAATTAGTGTTTCTCAAACTTTTTCTGCCATTCCACACCTTGGGGTTAGGGAAGGGTTTCGAGCCCCACCTGTCCCAAATCACCCAAACAAAATGGTAATAAACTAAGGCTTTAATCAAACTGTTCAAATTCATTTAAATAGCATATTTTAAAAGCGTGATATTGAATAACAACATATAATATTTTTCAAACATATGAAGTTAATAATAATAATACAGTCATGTCTGCATTTTGCCTCTAATAACACCAAATTCATAAACTGAGAAAAAAAGAGTGGACTGGTGCTTTGCTTATTTTTCTCACTTTTCAAACTGCATTAAACAAAACTTACAAAAATTACAAATTGTATTCACTTTGAGTGCATGGTCGATATATAAATGAATTAATAGAGATGGGTACATAAATGGCTAAATTTCCTCCTGTTTGTCATGATCAACTTCAAGTCTCTATTCCCCACCAGTTTCACTTTGAGAAACGCTGCTTTAAGGGTACTGTCTCAGCTGTTGTATTTATGAAGGGGCTTTTTTTATATAGAAAAAGTCATTCAAATATTAGAAAACATCAGGAGCTTAAATGTCTATGTTAACTGCTAGAACAGATCTCATTGCTTCTCTTGCATTGTACACATAGTTGAGTCAGAAAACCTACTTGAAAGGGCATTTTTTGATACCTGTTGCATGAGAGGTCACATGTGAAATAAATGGGATAGCCAATGCAGATAATAAAGTTTAATTTTAAAGATAAAATTTAATCGGCTACTGATATAAACCCTTAAGATTGGTTTGGGACATCCTTGTTTTAAACCTGAAGTTTACTTAAATAATTTTTGTTTATAATATGCTTTCGATTAAGGAAAAGACACTTGTTTAATGTTAATGTATGTTAGGCATTTAAACACAAATTGGTGTGACAAAATCAGGCCAGTTTGTGTCAGTAGTTTGAAACAGCATGCCACAGTGAACTTGTAACATTTATTGGTCTGTGGTGATGATGCAGGTAAGTGTGGCACTGGGCAGTCAGCTTCTTTGACTTGGAAATTTTCTCCAGTTGATTTCCTCTGTTGAGTCTGATGAGGTCAGATGCCAGAACTTTTTTTATAATTGGAAATCAAATGAATTCAAATTGAGCAACACTGACATTGATTTTAAAATGTAGATTTTTAAAGCCACTTGCTCTCGTCGGGTTAGTGTCGGAGCTCATTGGCCCTATTCAGCATTGGGTTGTCAGCTGAAGAGAGCGATCTCACTGGTTATTCATCAACGAATTAGAGCATAAGTGTGACGTAATGAAGTGACGTAGCAAGTAGGCATGGGACGATAACCGTTTTCAAGGTATACTGTACCGTGGTTTGGAAAAGTCAAGGTTTTGAAACCACCAAAATTTTCTGTAATACCGTTCCCAAGGTATGTGTAAGATTTTTTTATTTACATTTTTTTAGGACAACATTATCTCCATCCAAAGATGCCATTTTAAATTGTAAAGAAGTCTGTGTTTTTGAAACTAATAAAGACAGCAGAAGTCAATGATTAAATTGAATTATTTAGCCTGACATGTACATTGTCCCAAAATATTTTAAATCTTTTAAAAATATATATTGTTTTCAAAGGGGAATTTTTTATTTTTTTTTACCCAGACATTTAAAAATAATATATTTTAAAGCAGTAGTTACATTACTGTGAAACCGTGATATTTTTATCCAAGGTTATCATACCATCAGAATCTTATACCGGCCCATGCCTAGTAGCAAGTGAACAATTCAAGTCAAGAAGGAACACAAAGAGGCCGACTGTAATTTTGCTACATTACTCAAATATTTACAAACCATATGGTTTATTAGGGCAACCCAGTGGCGCAGTAGGTAGTGCTGTTGCCTCACAGCAAGAACGTCGCTGGGTCGCAGGTTCGAACCTCGGCTGGGCTGGGTCAGTTGGCGTTTCTGTGTGGAGTTTGCATGTTCTCCCTGGGTTTGCGTGGGTTTCCTCCGGGTGCTCCGGTTTCCCCCACAGTCCAAAGACATGCAGTACAGGTGAATTGGGTAAAAGCTAAAATTGTCCATAGTGTATGAGTGTGAATGTGTGTGTGGAAGTTCCCAGAGATGGGTTGCGGCTGGAAGGGCATCCGCTGCGTAAAATCGTGCTGGATAAGTTGGCGGTTCATTCCGCTGTGGCGACCCCGCAAGGGACAAAGCCGACAAGAAAATGAATGAATGAATGAATGGTTTATTAGATTATCAGACATATTTGGAGGAGCAAATCCCTCCATGGTGAGTGACAATTACTGTGATAATAGTGCTAAATGCTGCTTTGTTTACATTTTGTACATGCGCATCAGAAGTTCTGGTCTCCCGTTGTGAGTAAGAAAACAGATACTGCCATTTGCGGTGCTGAAAGACACGTCCTCCCATGTAGGCGCAGAACATTCATATTTGTTTCAGTCGGCTTTTTATCTTTTTGGTGAATTCACGGGCAGTCTTTTGGTCCAGACTTGAACCAATGCGTGGCTTGAACCAACAACACAGTTAGGTGTCATCGGTGCTAGTTGTTTGCCGTCGACTTTCTGTGCACTGGCCTTAAATCATTGTAATATACAAAGTTTGATGTGAGTTTACAGGAGAGTCCAATTGTTGAGTTTGTGCAAACATCCAATTTGCTATTAATAGATGCTTTCTTAACTGCTGTTTTCTCATTGGTGAAATTTCAGTATTTTTTTTTGTTTGTTTTTAAGAGGAAAACATTTAGCACATATTTATAAATTTGATAAAATAGTGCTACAATTATTATTTTTCCCCCTTAATTTACGCTGTATGAACAAATTTTTATTTATTTTATTTAAATTGTTGCGTGTGTTTGTTTTTTTTAAACCTAAATCTCATCAAATGTTTTTGCACTTACCATGTAACGAGCATCATCGGAAATCATGTGATTCGTGACATGTTTAGATGGAAATAACTAATGAAGCCCATAACGTGCATCCTTTTTAACTCCTACACAGGGTGCAACATTGAACTTTTGTGTTTGTGTATTTGTGTATGTATGTGGGAAAACCTGGAGGCGGAATGTTGACTTGTCATCGCCATGTTAACCACATGCCGTCTTGACAAGAAAAAAAAAGTTGCTTGTCACCAAACTTTTAGGACTCCCGATTTGTTAACTGTCCCCTCTTGGGAAGGGTAGGGAAGTTAGCAGTGTGCTCACAGACCTTGGCGTACTGTAACGTGCTAGCAGGCCAGATGGGCGTGAGTCAAAGGGCCTTCTGCTCTAGTGGGCAGCTTGAGATGGGCATCGCTGGGTCCTACAGCTCAAAGCGTTGCTCATGCAGGTGGGGGCTCTGGGTCAGTGACTGAGTCAGTGATGGCACCACTGTCGGGTTGTTGGCAGAACGTGGGGCGACACAGTACCGCACCACTCCTGACTAAGGTTTGCACCTCTTAACTTCACTACCCGCCCATGGGCCAACTGGTGCAGAGACAGCCTGCCAAAGGCATGCGTTTAAACAAATAATCAAATAAAAAATAATGAAATAAGACCGTCTGTGCATCAATACGGATTGTATCTCACAGATGTTGTTGATATGTTGGTTTGCTATGGGGTTGGGCTCCGTTTAGAATTGTATTGAGCATGTTTTGTAATTTCCAGTTTACTTGAGTTTGAATTGAATTAGCAAACACGAAGTAGATGTTGAAGAAGTTGAATTCAAATCAATCATTTTAGAATGTAGCCTATATGTTCAGAATGTTTTATTTCTTTTGTTTCTATTTCTATTTTTTTAATGTTTCACTCTAGAAGACATGGGAAACATGTTCTCAGCATGTCAGAAGTGTCCGTACTGTTCCCAGTTCAGCGTACTGTTGAGTAACTGTAGTGTTTGAATGAGTAGGCAAAAACTGACATCACAGGATCATGTACTCTTGGAGATTGGCTCATGTCAAGTCGAAGTGACAGACAGGCACATCTAAAAGTGAGTTTTGATTAAGTAACTAGTAGATCTGTACTGACTCAATCCATGAATTGTTTTAGATGATTTGAAGTTCACAAAGTTCACTTTAATAAACTCGTTCAAAAGAGCAATTTGCTCATGAACCAGACATCACTAGTGGGATGAAGATCTATTAGTAAAACTGTTCCTTACAGAGAACAGGGCAAAATAGCCTTGACTATCAAAAGAGTCGTTTTAAATAGTTCATGTTTTAAAATGCCATTACATGTATAATTTCTTTCTTCTTATTAGTTGGCTCATAGGAGTAAAACCCGCTTCCTCCACAGAATAAAGAAATAAAATAATTGTCACTTTTTAATTGAGATTTCCAGTATAAATTTTTTTTTGTCAAATTAACATTTGCTAGACAGAATTGTAAGATATCTTCTTGGTAAGAGAAAAGTCAAAATTACGAGAAGAATAGTGAGATTTAGCAGTTATAAATCCACAGTTCTGTCAGTGCCAAGAGCCTATGATCAGTGTCTCGACATATATCGCATCTCTGCTGCATGCTTCCATTCCAAGAACATTTCCTGATTCAATCCTTCCTCAGTTCCTGTCAATATAATTGTCATAATAATAAAGGTGAAATTGACAAAAATAAATCTTACAAAAAAGAATAAAT
The DNA here is from genome assembly GCA_903798195.1 of Danio kyathit. Taxonomy (NCBI): domain Eukaryota; kingdom Metazoa; phylum Chordata; class Actinopteri; order Cypriniformes; family Danionidae; genus Danio; species Danio kyathit. The sequence goes on from LR812525.1 coordinate 38,402,994, forward strand.
TCTCAATTTTGGCTTATGTACTTGTAATTCTAAGAAATAAACTCCGAAATAAAGAGAGTCATATAGTTCAATTCTTAGAAGAAGAAAAAATTCTTGCAATTAAATGTTATGAATCATAAAAAAGTTTATATCTTACAGTTAAAGAAAAAATGCAATCTTGATTAGAAACTCAAAATTGTGAGAAGAGTCAGAAAGCTGCAATGACCTTTTTATTTAATTTAATTAAAAAAATTTTTTTTATTCTGTGCCAGAAACAAATCCCTGTAAAGAAAAATAAAAAATATGTTGAGAAAAAAAACAGTTATGTTTCCTTTTTTTTAAAAATATCTTTTTATTGAAAATAGTTTTACACTTACATTAGATACATGTCAGAGATCATACATCTAAATACACTCACATATATAACATCCTCTTTCTCTCTCAGCAATATATGCTTTTTTTGTGCGCATATAAAGTGTATACACTAATGTTATACATAAATAAAATAAATAAATAAAATAAACTAAAATAGAATAAGAAAAAAAAAAAGGGGGGGGGGGTTGACAAATAACTATATGCAGTTATTTTTCATATTTTATTTTCTTGATTTTGACATAGCAGGAGAATTTCAAGATGCGTTTTTCCCGCCATGACTTGGTCTTCAAGTCACATGATCTGTTTTTCTATCACTTGAGACGTTTAGGATCAAAATCTAGTAAGCAAGCAGCAAATTGGTAATTATTAGGCGGCCACGAACCAGCTCTTTTTACCCCATTAAACAATTTAGCTTCCTTTGTTATTACACTGACAGACAGCGTAATAATAACTGTTAGTCAGACGCTCACTGTGACTGCTCAGAGGGATCACTCTAATATTTTGATCTGCCATTGTAAAGCAATCAACCCCACTGCAGAAGCTCTCATCCAACGAGGCAGGAGTGAGTATGAATGGAGCTCTTAGGCAATCAAAGAGTAAACGCTGCAATTACGCCAAAGTGGGTAAATGTAGGCTTTCAGCCGGCCGCCACCTCCTACGCAGTTATCCAGGAATGGATAGCTGCACAGGTGAAGGGCTTTCACGCGGCACCCCCTGGCACGGCAGCTGCAGAGTACAGATTTCACTGACAATTCATCAAAATTGCTTCTGTAAGCGGGATTGCCCTTGAATGCTCCGTGACAACATATGGTCGGCGCTTTGTTTATTCTACAACATTCTGCTTGTATACATCCGGTCAAGACACTATGGGTTTCTTTCTTTTTCAGTGTCATTTTTCCCCAACTGTTACTCAAGTCACGCTCTACCTGAAATGGAATAATTATCCACAATGTACAATGTGGCGGCTACACGTTTCTCATTCTGCTTACAGGTATCATCAACATGTGTGGTGGCCCACGCTAAGTTTCTATTGCCATGGGAACTGTTGCAACAGTGGAGGGAAGGTTACCCATATTTAGCTTACAACCCAGAGCAGTTACGAAATGTTTTTAGTGATCTCCAAATTTTGGGGGGGATTTTACTCAGTCCCTTCTTGAAGAGCTCAAACGTGTCCACTGACTTTTTCTTCAGAAAAATTTTCACAAGTATTTTTTCACTTTTTTCTGAGCGTTTTATTCCCATTCATTCTATTTAGTAGGCAGTTTCAAAAAAAGTATTTCATAAATAGTCCTTGAACCAAGATGAGTCATAACATTACGAGATTTGATTCAAAGCAAAAAGAAATTACTTGAAGTCACAGACAAAGCTACTGTGTACGTAAATTCTCTATGAAAAAATGGCCTATTAAAGAGTTGTAAATCTTTGAATGGTGCAGTTCAGAAAGTTTTCTCGTGTAGAGAATGAATTTCCGGGGCTTTTTATAATCATGGGGCATATATGGTGTTGTTTGTGTCTAAAACGTATTTTTAACCAATTTCGACAATCAGAATACTTTAAACAGTTACCAATCAAATGTTAGAAACAAACTGTTTCAATTTATTTATAAACGATGCATTTAAACACAGGAGCTTTGATAGAGGGCTGCAGTATTGCCACAATCAAAATCATGTAGCATGTACCAAGAAGGTCCATACAGATTCCCAAGGCAGATACTGATAATATCAGAGATGGTTAATATGTGTGTGGAGTTTGGGGGTTTTATGATGTGGTCACATGTTGATTGGTCAGTTTGTATGTCTGAGTATTTGAGCTTTGGTCAAACGGTCAAGAAAGATAAAAAATAGGTGGTAAACTTTGCTCTTTCTCTTTTTCCTGATCTGTGCTTTTCCTGCTTTGATCCTCTCCTGCTCTGGGGTCTTCTCTGACTCTACTGCTATCAGGCTCTCTTTGGGCCCTGCTCTTTTGTCTCTCTCCCTCCCCCTGTCTCTCTCTCAGGTAACTTTATTTTACATTTAAGCTGGTTACAATTAATATCATATGTTTTTATCATTTCATGTTTTATTATTTTATATACAGTTATTTGTAACTAAATTATTTGTAAACAAAGAGAATTATTGTCATTAAATAATTTTTACTTTTGATTTAACGTCAACACTTAATTGCTCCAAATTACAATACAATTTAATCACAAAATAGCAACGCTCTCCCACATTTTTAGCTATTAATGCTGCCCTTATTTTCATTTTTGGTATAAGATTTGGATGGTTTGACTAGAAATGTACAGTTTTACACTATCAACTTTTTAGTCATTTGGTAGAACTATTGTTTAAACTACTGTAGTTAAATCCCATTCTAACAATCATTATTGCTTAATATTGCTCATAATTTTTTAAATAATCATTATTATAAACAGCACATCATATTCTGACTCAGACAAAGATTGTATATGGACTTTGTTCTTTAAAATAAAAGAATCACATAAAGAAGCACTGTTATGATCCCCAATTTATAATGCTCGTCTAGGGAGGGGTCAGCAACATAAAAAGGACACGCAACTCAATTCTCTATTTATTTAAAGAAAACATTATGTGTCTTTTATCAAAATAAAATGGCAGCAAAAATATAGTTAATTATTTTAGCAATATTCACTCAATCATAAAAATTAATTAAACAAACAAACAAACATGAAGCATAGATCACAGATCAACAAAGAAAGAAATAAACAGCAACAACACCAGCATGGCTCCTCAGCTGCAGCTGCACAAGACGCGCACAGAATTCTCAGACCTTCATCAGGACAACAAGATACATAGAGATTCTCAGCAAGTACGAGTCATGCTCGCAACAGAGCAAAAAACAGGAGGATCAGCCAGACACGCGCTGGAAACAAAGAGCCACACAGATGCACACTCAGCTTCTGCTTATAAAGCCGGCAATCTGAATTAGCCACAGGTGCAAGGAGGAGTTAGCCTGGGAGTTAAACATTTTTTTTAAATATCAAAAACACTCCCAAATGACAAAAATAATAATAATAGTAATAATAATAATAATAATAATAATAATAATTAAACAAGCACAAGCACAATCAACAAAATTTCTGCATTTTTAAAGACTAATTGTTTGCCATTGTGATCTTAAACACAATAAAAAAGAGTGTTATCAGATGTAATGCAGTGTACATGCATACATTTATAAGTAATGTTGTTAATGGACACTTTTCTTGTTAACATCAAGTATTATTCGTCATAAATGTAGTTCTTATTGTACATGTTGATTTAGTTACAATCAGAACTCACAGTTTTTTCTATAAAGCTGAAATAATGGCTGAAATCTTTACAGCAGTGTGAACATTAAGTATGATTAATTGAGGTTGGTCAAGTTTACATTTTCCTTTAGTATGCAGATTGAGTTACATTTTATGTTTTTTTGTTATTTATTTTTTAAATTTGTTAATTTTATTTTTATGTAAAGCCTAACCAGTGATGAGAGCTGCATATTAGCTTTATGCTATATGCCCTATGCACGTGACGTTGGTTGTCTTTGTATAACAATGTCAAGTGTATTGTCCCTGTATATAAGCAAACAAGCAAACCTATTGCTCTATTTTTTGCTCCCATACCATGAGGCGCCTAGACTGCAGCTCTGCACAAGTAGTTTGGGCAGGGGAGAAATGATCGTGCCCAACTGAGCTTGCTTTCTCTTGAGGTCTTCTTTCCTTGACTTTCGCCAATTGGTGAAGTTTGTTCCTCGCAACTGTCGCCACTGGCTTGCTTGGTTTGGGACTTGTGGAGCAGCTCATCGATGGATTTGCTCTTCAGTATTTGGACTTTCAGCAGTGAAATTTAAACCACACTGAACTGAACTAAACTGAACTTCAGCTCTGAAAACTGCACTGACACAGTTTCAGTTTACTAGAACTTCTATGTTAAGCTGCTATGTTCTATGTTAAGATGCAAAGGCGCTATAGAAATAAAGCTGAATTTAATTGAACACAATAGGGGGAATTTTTTATTATTTTGGTAGCATTTTTGTCACAATCCCTAGTTAATTCTGAACCCTTTGGAATAGATATCAAAGTGTGTAAAACAAGGAGCAATGATACAAACCTTGAAACTACAGTTCAGTGAGTGAACTGTTATTTTACAGTCTCAGTTGTTCAGTGTGTTTCATTTACCTGTTTTGTGGTTTTGTGTTCTTTCAGAAAAACTCACTGACAGTGAGAGAAAAAGCAGAGGGAGAAAGGGAATTCTTTGTTAATTTTGTCTATTCTCGCTCATTCTGGCCTTTTTCACCTTCCACTCGTCCATAAATTACCCAAACTAGAGCAGCCTCATTAGCCACCAAATTAGCCTTGAAAAAAATTACATTTGGTACAATTGGATATTCTATTCACCTTGAATTGCGGATCCACTTTGCCAGCCGGGTAACCATTTTACACTAATTATCTTAGCCATCAGGATGCGATTGTAGCATTTGGCTAATTGAATAATGAGCCGTATGAATCCTACAGTTTGATTACAGGGGTGTAACGTGGAAGCCATTTGAGAATGACAATAGCAGCAGAGTCGGAGATGAACGAGTGGGAATTTCCTTCTGTCTGAAGGGAATAGACATTATTGTCCACATCGGAACCTACAGCTGTGTGTAATACTGCACTGTGCGCGACCTATCTGAACAGGTAGTGATGCATGTCCTGCTCCCTTCTGTCTGGAAATTAGTTGAAAATTGATTTAAACGTTTTGTTAAATTGGATTAGTTTTTCCGGCCGCGAGTTTGTGTAGGGTGGAGGGATAGTTTGCATTAAATGAAAAATGAAGCGAGACGAATTTCATTTTTACTTCATTTCATTTTCCACCTTTTCTTCTCTGTCCCAATCTTCAAGTGCACATAGAGCTTAACTGAGTGTAACAGATTGATATGAGGAAGTTCACAGGTTCAGCGTTTTCATTCCTTGCCATTTCAGACCAATCTCAGAACCAGATGTGACCCTTTAGTAATGACCCTCTTGCTGTCTCATAGCGTTAGATCCAATTGGAAAGGCCAGAAGTCCTGTATACATGCGTTGCTCCATATTTCTTTATGGCATTTTGCTTAACTATCATATAAAATGTAATATGTATAAGTATATTTTACTCGTGCTTCTTAATCACTTATGCATTCAATTTGCAGCATTTAGTCACAGCTCATTATCTGAACATTAAATTTTAAGGTGTATGAGGATAAGAGGCAGGACAGAAGCTTGGCATTTCATGGTAAATGGGCATTATAGAGCTATGATGTGATGCACGTGATGTCCAGGAAGCACACTATATCTTTGCCATACTGGCTATCCATAATTTTCAATTATTTATTTAGATTGGATATTTATTCATTTTCTTTTCAGCTTAGTCCCTTCATTAATCTTGGGTCCCCACAGCGGAATGAACCGCCAACTTTTGTTTTAAGCAGTGGATGCCCTTCCAGCTGCAACCCATCACTGGGAAACACCCATACACTTTTATTTACACTCATACACTACGGACAATTTAACTTATCCAATTCACCTATAGCGCATGTCTTTGGACTGTAGGGTAAACCGGAGCACCCGGAGGAAACCCACGTCAATGCCACCTGACCCAACCGAGGCTCGAACCAGCGACCCTCTTGCTGTGAGGTCACAGCGCTACCCACTGCACCACCGCGCCACCCATTGGATATTTAATCGTGCATAATATATATATTTTTATATTTTTCCTTTGTCAGCTTAATTTTTCATACTCTATATCAGGGGTTCTCAAACTCGTTCCTGGAGGTCTGGTGTCCTGCAGATTTTATCTCCAACTTGCCTCAACACACCTGCAAGGATGTTTCTAGAAAGCCTAGTAAGAGCTTGATTAAACCTGGTTTATACTTCTGCGTCGAGTGATCTGCGTGACCCATGGTGCATGCCTTGTGCGTTGTGTTGCATTTATACTTCTGCGTGCTGTTTGGGTTGCTCAGCAATAAAACTTCCGAAGCGCTAGCTGGCAGTGAGGTTTTTATGTTTCTCTGTGTCGAGTTTCTTAGCTTGTGTTTTGTTTTTTTCTGAACGCTACCTTAATGTAGAAGTAGCTCAAACTCACTCATTTTGAGGCGGGACGGGCGGATGTGCAACAACTTTAATCATAAGGTAAACACAAAACAAAACTTTCCATCTGGAGCTACTTCACAGGGCTCGACACTTGTAAACACTCGCTCCAACGGGTTTGTGCGGCTTTCGGTTCCGCCCACACTCATCAGCGCTACCAAGCCGACCAATCACAGAGCTTGTGCCACACGTCGATGCGACGTATAGTTACATTTTTTGAGAGGTAAAAAAAAATGTAAAAATTTTTTTCTGAGAGGTGCACGTTAGCGTCGGCGATGGCCACAGCGAGGGCTATGCGACCGCGCGCAGACTGCGCTGGAGCATACACGTGCACTTGACGCAGAAGTATAAGGGTGCTTTCACAGTAGCACTTTTGGTGTGTGTGTGTGTGTCTGTGTGTGTCACATATTGTACCTTGGTGACAATCGGGACTGAGCCAGGGCAAACACAGTGATAATGTCTGCTTGTCTCCTCCAAAAACAGCTTCTGCAGACACTGTGTGATGTTCTGAACGTTTATAATATTTTTGCGGCAGATGGACGCGAGTCACTTTCTGTATGTCCAAAACCAAAAGATTCAGTAAAAGTAGAATGACCGCGACGTGCGGACATCTTTTGGCTTTTTGCTTTCGTGGCGGTCACCTAGCAACAGCTGTACACAAAACAGCAGCTTGATGATGCAAGTGTATCAGGGTTCAGAAGGAACAAAGACAGCGTGAACACAAACCAACCGAAAAGGTGGCAAGGGGGAACAATCGAACTTGGGTACGGTCCAGGCAATTGAACCATTTTTGTAAAGAATATTAAGTCTTTTTTCTTTTGATACATCAGCCTATTTGATGTTGATAATTTTTAGGATTGGAGGCTTTGTCTTTGTTTTGGATGTCTCTGATTAAATTCACATTCATTGATTAGTCATCAAATAACTTTCATTAAATTATTTTTATTCTACAAACCCTTAATTCTCTGCTGAAAGGGCAAAGAGTGTAATTGTTTTAAACAGGATTCCCCAATCATCTACTATTGGCTGGACAAACAGACTGCCCTGCCCCCTAAATCACACCATTGGTTGAGACAGTGTTGCTATGTCAGACCGCTCAACAAACTGAGCTGGTTGTTTCTAAAGTTGTCTCTGCACATTAAACTGATTGAAGAAGTATTTTAACTTTAAACTCTACCTCGCCCCCCTCAACTCCAGCCGAGGAACATAATGGCGTTAGAATGTCCTGAGGTGATCTTATAAACAGAAGACTCATTCTTATTGACAGTTTGCAATGCGCATTTCCCTCCAGTTTCCTTGGTGAAGGGACATATGTTATTGTCTATTAGATTTATACACTGCGATCCGGTGGGCCCAGGCTCAGATCTCACCAAAGGGCCTTTTTACTCGGTGACGTCCACCCACGACCCAGCCAATCTCCTGTGATAGATTCCTCTGTACCGGCTTTCCCCCGGAGCCTGCCCACGAACAATCGAAGCCAGCCGCTGCTTTATTCATGTCCTGTCTCATTTAGTGGACCAGCTCTTAGCGCCTGGTCACACACATTTGCACGCCCACTCAGCAAAGACACACCCTGACAGGAAGTGATTTGTTTTGTTTTATTGCCCGTCGAAATCCCCAACGCCCCCCTTTACCATCTTGTCTCCTCCCTGTGGAGAGTGTTTGATCCAGGCAGGTGGACCAGCGGGGATGGACACAGCCAGGCATAGGGGAATCCTCTGCTCTGGCTCAGGCTCTGTCACCGGGGAGGAGGGATTGCAGCCAAGGGAGATTAATGAGCTGTCAGTCTGGAGAACGGGGGAGGATTCGGGAATTGGCTGAAGTTACCTTTCGGGCTGATCTGGTGTCAGTTGAAAAGTTTGTCTTACAGTGATTGAGATTGGATGGTCGTAATGGGATAAATTCCTGGAGCTGGCCCCTCCTGCTACTGTATAAGTCACACTCTAACAAGATGTACACCATGGCCACACCTTCATTTTCTCATCTTTCACTAAGGTAGAATTTCACCGGCTGTCATTTGTGTGCATGCTTTTTTTTTGTTTAAGTTTGTATGTCCTCATGGCATCACTGCCATGACTTTTTTATGTGGACATTGCAACTGCTAAAACCTAAAATGTATGCGTTTCAATGTTTAAAAGGTGTACACAGAAAGCATTGTAGGAACTTGTAGGAACATTTTAAAGAATGTACAATGAACTCTCTTGAATGTTCCTCTTTGATTATTGGTGCATACCAATCCAGCAAATAAAGAAAGCATGGTCTCTGGTACAAATTCGACTTGACTGAAATATAAATGCAGTGCACACCAAAGTCTAATGCAAACAGTCAAGGCATTGTTAATTTGTGCTCAAAAATTTTAGGAGTTTCCCTGCGAAGTCTTGCATACTATTATGAACAGCAGGTATTGAGGATGGCACATAAAATATTAGGAGACAGCACACACCCCTTGAGCAGATATTTTGAGTCTAAGGACAATAAGATGTTCCACAAATTGTTATGAGTTTAGTTTTGCGCCTAAAGCAATTAGGTTACATAATAAATGTAGTTAATCGATGGATTGTTGTTATTATTATTTACTATTGTTATTGATTTTTTTTTTTACATTTTTCCCAGTTTTTTTGTTTGTGTACTTGATGTTAAGTGTTGGTGTTTATTGTGTTAAGTGTGTCATTCTTGTTATATGTGAAGCACCACCATGTCAGAATGAATTGCCCCTAGGGGAATAATAAAGTTTTAAACAAACAAACAAACAATCCAAATCAAGATGTGATGTCAAAATATATGACCATAAAAGTTTTTATTTTCTGATCTTAGTCATGATGTTGCTCATTATGGTCAAAGACTATAGAATACACAAGATCGTACTCGTACTCGTATAGTTTTGAATGGGGAACTACTAAACTAAAGAGACTGTTGTTGGTAAATTTTATTGTTGATTCCTAATATGAATTTTTATTGTAAGCTTAGCAAGCAATTTTGGAGAATTTGATGTTTCCCCATTCAAACAGAATGCCCGAGCATACTGCCTGAGAGGTGTTTCAAAGATGGCCGTCGGGTGAAATGACTTGCCTTATAGAGACTTTGTTATGGTTAAATACAAGCATCAAAAACGTGACTCAGTGCTGCAAATCTTTGCAGTTTAAAATTGGGACTAAATGTATAATTTTTTGCTTCAGATCAAAACAACCAAGAGATCCAAGCTGTGAACACACACTTTAATGGTAACAGAATACTCAATAATAGGTGAACTATCTCTTTAATACTTGTGAAATAATAATGAACGCCATGGCTGGACGTGAAAGACTCGATGACGGCAGTCGGTGATCCTGACGCCGTGGTATTTATCAACAAGCCGTGACGTCAGCGCATTGACAGGGCCAGTAGGACAGGCGGTGGACCTCAATAAATTTCATGTAATGTTACCCTCGCACCGGTCATGCATGGCAAATGTGCCCGTGCGCACGGGTAAGGTGTAGACGGCATTCTCCTGGTGGACATGTTGTGCTAGGGATAATTCTGGTCTGTCCTGGCAAGCCGCTGTCTCCTCCCTCAGCCTGTGGCAGTATTTTTTCGTGGAGTGTGGCCCACTGAAAGACGAGGCTGGTGAATAATTGATCTCTGTAATTAAACACTCCGGCAAGGGATGGCAGAGCTGATTGACGGCCAGATATTAAGCCCGAGCCTCGTAAGGTTGCAAGTTTAGTCTGGGGTTATCAGTGGCCATGAGCAAAGTCTCTCTCTGTCTGTCTCTCACTCTCCCTCTCCCTGACTTCTCATTACTCTCATGAATAGACAATTGGGCCATGGTGGTGGGGGCGCGGCATGAAAGAGAGTCCGTGACATCATTAGCCAAATGTATCATGGCTGTACCAGGTGGCTAAGCTGGCACAGAGGGGACAGTCTCTTAGTGGGAGCTCAGCTGAGGCCCTCAAGCGTTCTGTGTTGCCACGGCAACACACCCGTTGAACCCTCCTGTGGCGACGCTGGTCATTTTTGCGCTTCCTGCTAAGAAATGCATTGTTCCGATCAAATGTGTGAAACGTAACCTCTACAGCAGCCCTTGAACTTCGATTTGCATGTTGTTTGAGATTTCTCTTGCTATTTTTTTTCTCGCTTCAGGGACACGGGGAAAAAAGCTGTAAATATTGCGGCGTATTAGTCACCGTGCAGCGCCGTGTCACTCTGCAGCTCTGTAGGTGAAGCGAAACACCCACTTCTTTGATGGTAAATAACTCCAACAATGATGTGAAGGATAATTACACTAATGATGCAAGTAGCTCCTCGTGGGAGATTTAAAAAAAGCCTGAAGTTGAAGAATGGTTTCTGGAAACCCACACCTGAACGCTCACTTTAATAACGGATATTTAAGTATGCGGTCTCCATCAAACAATATTGCTGAAATGTGGGGAAAAATAAATAAAGTGAAGCCTCTCCAAGACACGGGAGTTATTACGGAGGGTTTTATTACAATATTTACATTTGCGCCTACCGGGTGAGCGTGGGCTTGCTAATCAGATGTATGCCCCGTGGACAGCTGGATAGAGCGATGACTCATCACAGCAACATGGCCTTGAATGGGGTTTGCATGAAAGCTCAGAAACCGCAGGCATGCCATTATTTGAATTATGATTCTCCATAATTTATTGCACCAGATTTTCATACAGAAACCTTGCCACTGACGTATCGAGAGTGATGATTGCATTTAATGCCGATACACTAATAAAGGCACTGGGGTTAAGGGCAACTCTAGATATTAACCCTGGCTAATGCATGTTTGCCTAGAAAAACAATTAAAAGCGGTACAGAGATTGCTGTAAACACCTCCGACACAGCTTTATTAATACCCCAAAGCAGAATTTTTACCTTAGTGCCTTCTTTGCTGATCCTTTTCACAAATATTATAGCAGCATACCAGTACTTCACAGATAAGGTTACATCTTCCCAAAGTGTAACATTGTCAGAGCTGATTTGCCACTATTTTTAAAAAGGTTTTCCCAACATGAAATCTTAAAGTTGACATATAATGCAAAATGAATCATTGTTTTAACAACGGTGCATGTCTACAGTGTGAGTAAACAACTGGCAAATGGTAAAAATCTGTTCGTTTTTTTCCCCTTTCACGCTATTCCAAATTTGCTCCTAATGTGACATCACAAACCCCACCCATGGATGACGAACTGCTATATTAGCATATAAAGTATAAAGCAAAGTAAGAAATGTCTTCTAATTAAGTTAATAACTTTATTCTGTCAAAATTAAGATAATTTGCTACAGGAGTTCAAAATGGCTTGCTTCATTTGGCAAGTTAACATTCTTGAATGGCGAATATGTATTATAATGATGTAAAACTTAGGTGTGGCTTTGGAGCCACTTTTTTGACGTGAAAATCTTTGCTTAATTTCCTCTGTTCAGTCTGTCAAGGCCAGATGTTGAGTAAAAACACTGATTTATAGTGAACTTCTAACTGAAAGCAGCACTGACACTGATGTGTAATTCTGCAAGCTAAACTATAAGTAAACATAAAGTAATTGTTCTTGAATGCTGAATTTGCTGAGCAAATATCCACGTCATTAGGGATGTCCCAAGCTGATCTCAAGAATTGGGACTGAGCCAATATAGCATTTTTTATGAGCTAAGGAGACAGGTGCCATTGCATAATATCATTGACTCCAAATTGTCGCAATTATTAATTTTGTTGTATATAAATGCATTAAGTTAATATTAGTAGTCATGTTGATAGTTGTGATCACAGTCTGTTTGCAGTATGTTTAAATCTGCCAGTATATACAGTATGCGGATATATACAAATGCACATATATACAGTATATATAGAGCAGCGGTTCTCAATCCTGGACTTCGTAGCACCCCTCTATGCATGATTTGTATGTTTTTCTTACCGCTTCAGAAGTTCTTTCCATTTGACTGCCCTGCGAAGAGGACATCACAGGATATTCTGCGTTGCAAAAGACATGACTTCAAGTCACGATTACGATTAAATAACTCTTCATGCTACTGTAATTATTCAAAATGTTGCAAACAGTTCATTCATTTTCCTTTCACCTTACTCCCTTATTTATCAAGGGTTGCCACAGTGGAATGATCCGCCAGCTATTCCAGCATATGTTTTATGCAGTGGGTGCCCTTCCAGCTGCCACCCAGTACTGGGAAACACCTGCACACTCTCGCATTCACACACATTCATAAACTTCGGCCAATTTAGTTTATTCAATTCACCTACAGCGCATGTCTTTGAAGTGTGGGGGAAACCGGAACACCCGAAGAAAACGCGTACATAGGGAGAACATGCAAACTCCACACAGAAATGCCAACTGACGCAGCCGGGACTCAAAGCAGCGACCTTTTTGCTGAGAGGCAACAGTGCATACCACTGAGCCACTGTGCTGCCAAGTTGCAAACAGTTGTGTAGTGAGAATCATTTTTAAAATTAATTAATTTAAATATATATTTTTTGTTGAACTTGAACTTGAGTGTATATGTACACTCAAAATATTTTGCTGCTTGTTCAAACTACTTATTTAAAATGAGCTGAAACAACACAATTCTTGAAATATCTTTTGGGACAACTTAATTATTTTATGTTCAATCGATTTGTGTTCTGACAACCTGAATGAATTGTGTGGAACCCTGCATTGTTTAACAGTGTAGGGATTGGGAACATGTTGATCTCAACACATTTCTTTCTTGGAGCTCTCTTCTAATGAGCTGGTTTTCTAAATTAGGTTTTTTTTAAACAAAAGAGATGTGCAAAATAAACAGTGCGGGGGCCTGCAAGGATGACAATTGAGAACCGCCGATGTAGAGTGTGTAATATATATCTTTTAACGAATATGCATAAACATCCATCATTCTCATATAATTATTTTACTCTCTTTCTAACTTTGTATATGCTAAATTTATTTGTAGAACTTTTAATGTATTAGAAGTGTGCACCAAACATTCATTCCTATAGGAATATACAAGTACTGTATTTGATTGGGAGTCAGTATCAGCAAATACTCAGTATTTAATGGCTTAAATCAGGCACAAAAACCGTGATCTGGACATTCCTACATGTAACTATTATTAGATACATTCATAACTTCTGTTTTCTCACAGCACATATTTCCAAATTGATCTAAATGCCGATCTCAGCTGCATGGGCAGCATCTGGATGTTTGCTAAAAGTACACCACTGCTCATGTTTTTCAAACTTCTTTTTACCCTTTTAGCCTTAACCATAGTTTACTAGTAATTTACAAGAGTGTATGTGTGAAAGGGGCTATTGTTTTACTATGCAGCTATCCTTGTTCTCTGGTAAACTACTTGACAGATGCATCCACGCGTGTGAAAATGAGGCTCGGAGAATTAATTCATGTTTGTTATCCTCCCTCCCACCAGCTCGTGGTTTTGATGTCAAACTTTATTGTAAGCGGAGTTTTCGAGGTGAGGTTTCAGCAACAGCTGCTGCTGTTTTTGACTGCTGAGCTCACGCTGAACTTTGAACAAATGCTAATTTTATGATGGAATCTGAATATTTTACACCCAAATTAAAACCCCAAACTGTCTAAAAACTATAGGCAGGATATGACGGCAAAGCTTTCAGAGTAGGATGCTTGCTGAGCGTCTTGCTGGTTTTTTAGCGCCATTGATCCCATGCTGAGGAGCCAGGTGTCAATAGGCACCATGGGTTGTGTCCAGGGCCGGAAGCACCGTCGCTTCACAGAAGGTCAGATGGCCTACACTTCTTTTTTCTTTTCTTTTTTTAAGTCATCCTCTCCCTCTCTTCAATTTTAATCACCGGTAGATCTCATTCAGCAGACCTGAAGGAGGGAGGCAGGGAGAAAGAGAAAAAAAAAAAAAAAGTTTTTGTGCTTTATGAGTCAGCTTTCTGACACAGAGCTTTCTTGCCCAGCCGTGGCCTAGACTAACTAATTGAACGCTGTTGCTGATTTAATTAAAGTGCTGTATTGGCATGGTGCATCTGTCTGATGGACACATTTCGCTCATTTGTATATGTGTGACTGTATGTGTGGATGACATTTTTTGATATGCTGGCTTTCAGTGGCTCCTGCTGATGCCTGAATGGATGGATGTAATAGTGATGAGGACACATTCAGGCTTTATGAGTGACAGGAATTGTAATGTATGGTGCTTCATTTTGCTGTTGTGAAGCAGGTGTCTTGGTTTGTTATGGTGGTCTCTGAGAAGAAGATGCCTTGAGGGCAGAGCGCTGTGTTGGGACTGTTTTTTTAAGTCTCCTGCTAAAATGTTATGCTTCTGGTATTGTTGCAAGGGGATATTTGCTACAAGAAATATTCATGTATTTTCTGTGTAAAAGTAATGATATAGAATAATAATGTAGAAATAATGATATGATAAAACCTTAACAGTCTACAGTCTACTACTACTAGTACACTGTAAAAAACAACCTATAGAATCTACCCAATAAAATTGAGGTAACAATTTGCACTCACTTATTTAGGGTAGATTCTTTCACAAATATTTGGGTAAATAGTATCTAAATGTAACAGTGGTAACGTACCAAAAGAAATTAGGTAAGATCTAACTAATAATTCTCATTAGTAATTACTTAAAAAATTGAGTAACATTTACTCTACTTTTAGCAGCAACAGTTCTTCTACTACATTAATACTAATAATAATTAGCCAATACAAATTATTACATAATACTTATTTTGTGAAGGGTAAGTTAAGTAAAAAATAGTAAAGACACATGAAATTCTATTAATTGCATTTTTATTGAACAGATAATTAAAAAAACATTTTAAACTATTAATATAGAGATACATTTCAAGCAAAATACAGTGTTACAATACATTACAGTGTTACATATATCTTACATAATCACTGAAAAATAAAGCAAAGTCTAATAATGACAACATACATTGTAAACAATTTAAACACTCTTTCATGACAACACTAATCTGCTGGGTCCTCCTCTGCTGTGGGACTGTGAATCACCAACAACCTTATGATTTCATTTGTGTGGCCTTCAAGTTCGTCCTCCTGTTGAAAATAATATACATTTTTAAAGTTAATTCAAGGAAATAAGCATAATGTTTGAATAGTTGTTTTAGTTAATGGCAACTGTTTGAACAAACAAGATTTCTGTTAAACAGCAGTTCAGTACAAAAACAGGAAACAAATTAAAATCAAAACCAAAATTCTTTAAATTATTATGTGACTACCTCGGGTGACCCTTTCATCAGTTTCGTAATAAATGTCCCCCATCAAAAAATATAAATCAATGTATAGTTAAAAGTAAAACTAATGAATCACAATTCAATATATTTTTAATGATAAATGACAGATTTCTGTCCCTCCACTTAAGTCTATTCACCCAAAACTCCAACACTTCATAAACTTCATAAAGACATTGTACAATCAATACATTTGAAGTGTTTAATCTAAATTCTCAGAAGAAAATGTTTTACTTTGTGATGAAGATATAACATGCACTCAAAAAATTACTTTGGCTGCTTGCTCAAACTACTTATTTAAAATGAGCTGAAACAGCACAATTCTTGTGTATTTTGGGGAGGATAACTTAATTGTTTTATGTTCAATCCACTTAAATTTGTAAAAACAACTAAGTTATCTTAATTGATTTGTGTTAGGACGACATGACGGAATTGTGTGGAACCCTGCATTTTTTTACAGTGTATACTGTAAAAATAAATGCTGGGTTCCACACAATCGATTTGTGTTTGGACAACATGATGAAATTAAGCTAACTTATTACTTTTTACAAATTTAAGTGGATTGAACATAAAACAATTAAGTTGTCCCCAAAAATATAGAAAAATTGTGTTGTTTCAGCTCATTTTAAATAAGTAGTTTGGACAAACAGCATAAGTTTTGAATGTATGCTTTTGTTCTCATCATCAGCATAGGGTTCATTCTTGTCTCAGCTGTTTTAAAAAAAATCAGGTTTCTTTGAGCAAGTCGTTTGTGCTTCCTTTTGCTCACTGATCAATGTTTATCTGAGAATAAAAATCTACATTAAATCTGATTATTATATAGTCATAATCTCTCTAGAAAACTTGGATTGTACAATCTATAAATGTTTTGAAGCATCAAAAGGTTTGCATGAACAAGATTTTACTTGAAGGATGGATAGGTCTTACAATAAAAACAATTATACTACTCAAATACTACTCTGACTATTTACTAAAGATTAGGTATTGTATTGGTTGCTTAAATCATGATGATCAATAAGGCAAATGAAACAATGTGTATCCAATGTGTTAATGTAAAAACAAAATGTGCACACTGAACTGACAAATCATTTATCAACATACCTGACAGTCTTGGAGCTCTTCTTGATCTTTTCCAAGGCACTCTGAGGTAGATAAGCAAAGACATGCATTTTAGTGACAATACAGTGACTCTGTGAGCTTTGTGCACAGTAACTTATAATAAATATTATTGATCTGTAAATATTTACAATAATAAAATAGGGTTATAAATGGATCCCTTCTAACACAAAAGCTGATCAGATAAATACAATATATATATTGCGTTCCATTTGTTAAATGTATTAATTGTGATGGGAAGTTCGGTTCTTATTCTGCAGATCGGTTCCCTCGTACGGTTCAATTCAATGAATCGGTTCAGTGGACTTGTTGCACACATTAAGCATATTCCAGCAACACTTGATATTAAATATACTGTATTATTTACCCTCTATTGAAGGCATCGGTTCTTCCCTGTTGCAAAGTCAATTGCAGTCTCAGTAGGCGTTATCAGCTTTGGACGCGTCTGACAGAGACTCTGTTCAGAGCTAATGATTCAAGAACTGTTGCAACTAGTTTGTGAGTTTGAAAACCACGTTTATAACATTAACGTTAGTTGGAGCATGCCAGACACGTACAAAATGCAAGCAACTTTAATGTCTTGTTGTGACTCGTTCATTAAAATGAAACGATTCGGAAGAACAACAATCGTGTGCTGCAGATTCACTAATTTTAGCCATGTACAAAACAATATATTTTAATAATTATAGATGCAGATGCTTAACGATACTTACTCTCATTTTCGGGTGAATGTTTTATCTGTCGTTACCGACAGACGTGCGTTAGCCGTCAGCAATGTTAGCAGTCAGCAGCCTATGGCGTCAACAACAGACACAGGGAAGCACATAAAGTAAAATGACAAATATTTAAGTATACCTTTCAACAAAACAAGCTTACGTTTGCATTCATGTATAAAAAATATAAACAAAAACTTACCGTTTAACTTGACAAATAGTGATGCTGCCTGGACGTTGATGCATGCGCACTTTCTAGAACTGAAGCTAATAATTATGGATAACTTTTACTCATTGTTAAAATGTTTCTGTTATTACTGTTAAAAAATAGGTAGTGTAGATAATGTACCCAGTTATTGTGTATTTTGCCTGGTAGCTCACATAATTAATTATAATCTAACTGCTTTTAATGGGTAGCCTTTAACACCCCCCCTGAGTAATTTTTTACAGTGTACTACTAATAATAATAATGATTATTATTATTTTAAAGAGCCCCTATTATGCATTATAAAATGTCATATTTTGGATTTGGTGATCTCTAACAACAGGCTGATATGCATGCAAGGTCAAAACACACTTGCATTGTCTTATAATATGCATTTATTTTTACCTAATTATCCCAACAACTCCTATATGATTTGTTCAGTGATTCATTTGTTCTCAAACCCCTCCTTTGTGTGAGGCTCATCTGCGGTGATTGGTCCAATGACCCAGTCTGTTGTGATTGGCCAACTGGGTTCAGTTGACCAGAGACAGAGACAGAGATGTAGACAGAGAGAAACGCCCACCATGGTTATGAAGTAGCACAGAGTATGTGAGAGCCCATACAGAAATGCAATAAATCAATACAGTTAAACACCAGGGGCCTTATGTATAAAGACTTGCGTTGAATTTATACTAAAACATTGCATACGCACAAAGCTGTAAATGTGCCTACGCAGAAAAAAATTCAGATGTATGAAATCCCACGCATATTCTCTTTGTACATCCGAATTAACGTGAAACTGAGAGCACGTGCACGAGCGCAAAACCCCTCCCTGCCTCCTCCTCCTAATAAATATGGTAATGACTCTACTTTGGCAAAACCAAACAAAGAATGCAATGGCAAAAGCAAGCAAAAAGAGAAACATCACAGAATGTGAATTAGAGGTGCTCCTATCGGAGGTAGACCAGAAAAAAACATTATTTGCCCCTGCGAGGGGGAAAAAAACGCCGATTTTGATTTTGTAGTGTCTATTTAGGCTAAGTTCAAATAGCATACCTCATTGGAATGAGCTAGTTGAGTGATTCCCGCCCATCACAGTTTGATTGAAAACATAACTAAAGAGAGCGGTAAACAGCAGCGTGAGTGGCGTAGCTCGTAAAGCGCATGGCAACATGTTTTGACACGATCGATAATGAACCTGGTTCGAATCCAGTGTCTGATGAACTCATTCTTTTTTTTTCCCCTCTACATATCAGATTTTGCCTTCTCTTCATCACGAGGAAGACAAGTAGGAATCATTAATAATTGTGTGTATTATGGAGGACTCAGATTCATAGAACTGAAATGGATTGGAGAGGTGTTATATCCAAATCATATGCATTGTAAGTTTGTAGAAGTTATACATTAAAAATACCCTTAAATATAAATTTTAGTACTGCTTCAGTGAACCTGAACAAGTATATTAAAATCCATTATCTTTCACTAGTTGTTTTAGTATATTTTTTTAAAGTGTGCATTAAATACTTTAAAAATAAGTTAAATTTTTGTAGACTAGAAATATATGTACTGTATATAATTTATTGGAGCCTCATCCCAAGCATGCTGTTTGTGAGGATGAATTAATCATGGGTTGACCAAGGCCACCTTGCTAGAATATTTGTTAAGCGCATTTGAGCATCACATTTTATTTGCACATTTATTGAATGGAAACATTTCCGATTCACGGTATGCAAATTCATCTTCAGATGGCGCCTTTATAGCAATGTGTGTGCAGTCGAGTACTCCGATTACATTGGGAAAACCGGCGATCGCTGCAAATTGCGCTTTAATGTTTGGCTGGTCAGCTACATGGTATGGTAACCTTATATACCTGCTAGACATGCGGATGATCCCGTCCCATACAGCTGCCTTTGCACGGCTCAAAGATACTTTGTAGTGTGCAATTTAACACAATTGCCTGAGTCGCCAATGGAAATAAAACAAATACACACAAGAAATGCACGTACGCCAGACATGAAGATGGCGTGAACCAACGCACATTCCTACGTTAATTTCATCGTTAGTAAATCCAAACGTGAGCGTGAAATCTGCCGTACGCAAAGTTGTTGTGCTTACGCAGCGTTGATACATGAGGCCCTAGCATATTACTCTACTCTTAACCCTAACCCCAAGTAATAACAACAACACACATTCAGTATTAATCCACACAGTGGCAAAAGTTGAACTATTTTGCAAACTGACAACGCTGTGCGTGTGTAGGAACAGCTGATGGTGGCCATAGCAAAGGCAAACGACAGAGGATTGCGAGTTCAGAAATGTATTTAAATCAGTGAAGGAAAATGTACAGGTCACGCTTTTAACATGGTTTTGGACGCAATATGTGAATAGCCTCAAACAGATTTCACCTGAGAGAAACAGTACAAGCACTGATCTATAAAAGATAAGTGATTACAAGCCACGTGGAGCGATTACAACTCATAACACACAATTAATCACATATTTTGCAAACTACAGAAAACGAGGCAACAATTTTAATTACACTTACATGTTATGATCTAGGGGAAAAAGAAACTGTTCCATAGGAACTGTAACAGTTACTGACAAAGTCCCTGTCAAAGTCTGACAAAGTCCCATACAGTTGCAATCAGAATTATTCAACCCCCTGATTTATTAGACCCCCTGTTTATTTTTTTCCCCAATTTCTGTTTAACGGAGAGAAAACATTTTCAACACATTTCTAAACATAATAGTTTTAATAACTCATCTCTAATAACTGATTTATTTTATCTTTGCCATGATGACAGTAAATAATATTTTACTAGAAATTTTTCAAGACAAGGCTTAACTAGGTTAATTAGGTTAATTAGGCAGGTTAGGGTAATTAGGCAAGTTATTGTATAATGATGGTTTGTTTTGTAGACTATTGAAAAAATATTTAGCTTAAAGGGGCTAATAATTTTGACCTTAAAATGGGTTTTAAAAAATTAAAAACTGCTTTTATTCTAGCCGAATTAAAACAAATAAGACTTTCTCCAGAAGAAAAAAATATTATCAGACATACTGTGAAAATTTCCTTGCTCTGTTAAACATAATTTGGGAAATATTTAAAAAAGAAAAAAAAATTCAAAGGGGGTTCAATAATTCTGATTGCAACTGTACATAATAGTCTCTGCTACTCCTTTCATTAATAGCAAATGGTCAGCGAATCCTGCGTTGCAGGGTAGGTTATTTTGTCAATCATCAGAAAAATGACAGGAACAAACACAGCACTAGGTTGGCTATACTGTGGTATTGTTGTGAAAATTTTAACCCTTTATTCCCCGGAGTCAAATCTCCATCTGTCGGTGATCGTCATCTTCGTGTCATGATCAGTCCCGTGATCCCCCACGCTCCACTAGTGTCTAAAAGGAAAGGCGCGTTCATCTTTTACCGGATCTGGCACTACATATTTGGTGATGTACCGTATCGCTGTTGACGCGTTAAGGCAAAAGATCCAAACCCAACACGATTAATTTATTTGACTCTAAGTCGACTAATTCTTTGAAGGATCAATAGTTTTAAACACGGTGAACTTTCAGATTTAAACCTCAGCTGGATGTTTTTTTTTTTCACTTAGAGCTGTGTTACATACTGCATGGATGGTCATTTTCAAAAACCCATAATATGGGGCTCTTCAAAATTATTTTATTATTATAGTTTGTTATATAATGGTTTCATAATATTGCCATTATATAGTATTATAGCCAATATTTATAACATTAATTTGATGGTAATTTCTCTTACTTAAAGTTGATTTAACACTTTTCTGTTTCAGGTGAAATTTAGTAAATTCTTATTTTAATAAAAAAAATTGCCCCCTTTTATTATTCCACCCCTCCTAAAATATATTCATTTATTTTCTTTTCGGCTTAGTCCTTTTATTAATCTGGGGTCGCCACAGCGGAATGAACCACCAACTTATCCAGCACATGTTTTACTCAGCGGATGCCCTTCCAGCCGCAACCCATCTCTGGGAAACATCCATAAACACTCATTCACACACATACACTACGGACAATTTAGCCTACCCAATTCACTTGTACCGCATGTTTTTGGACTGTGGGGGAAACCGGAGCACCCAGAGGAAACCCACGCGAACACATGGAGAACATGCAAACTCCACACAGAAATTCCAACTGACCCAGCCGAGGCTCGAACCAACAACCTTCTTGCTGTGAAGCAACAGCACTACCTGCGTCGCCCATAATTCAACAACTTCTGAAAACACATTTTTTATTACCAGGAATGAACCCACTTTTTTGAACCCACCCATTTTTGAACCCACGAGGACATTTGTCCATTGGATCTTAAGTCCAACACCTTCACCACTCGGCCATCCTGGTTGAACCTCTAAAACAGGGATGTCCAAACTCGGTCCTGGAGGACCGGTGTCCTGCTGAGTTTAGCTCCAACTTGCTTCAACCCACCTGCCAGAATGGTTCTAGTATACCTAGAAAGAGTTTGATAAGCTGGTTCAGGTGTGTTTGATTAGGGTTGGAGCTAAACTCTCCAGGACACCGGCCCTCCAGGACCGAGTTTGGACACCCCTGCTCTAAAATATATTGTAACACAAAATTACATATTTTTTTCCCTCATCGATTATAGATTATCAGATATTACAGTTTCAATTAAAATATTGCAATCAAGAATAAAAATAAAACAAACTTTACTGTTCACTTCAGCTGTCCACTTTCAGCAACCCGCTCTTGTTTGTATAGCTCCCAATTACATGTAGATACATATCTGTTACACAGTCCTACAAGCATATACACACCCAAACCAGGCTTGCGTATGCATTTTTCAGTGTAAAGACTTGGGTTATGTATTATAAGTGAGGGGTGTTTGGGTTACAGCAGTCAAGAGACACTGATAGAGGCTCAGGGTTCAGGTGGGCTGTATGCATTACCTTGCACAGTGCTGGGTTTCACCTCAGCGACCTCACCTGAAGAAAATATACAAGAAATAAGAAAACAGCACACTCCTTTTGGGCAGTCCATTGGGACTGTTCTTCATGTTTTAGTAACATTGATTATTATTAGATGTTTTTAGAAATGTGTCAAGCTAAATATATACAATATGTTTCAATTGATTTTTTTCATTGCCAGCAACACTCATTTAAAGCTACACTTTAAGTTTCATATTGACACATCACTATTTTAAATGTTTACATTTATCTATAACAAATTTGTCAGATTTTTTTTTCTTTTTAAATTTGCGTAAATTTTTTTATAAACGTATAGAAAAACCAAAAGAACACCAGGTTCATTTTACATTTGTAGGGCTGTGCAGTTTTGTGTTAAATGTGAATTTAATTACACATGTAAGAAAATAAAAAACAATAAAAAAATATACTTTTGATAACATTTCAATAAAAGTTTATTAGAATATTTATTCATTCATTAATTTTCTTTCGGCTTAGTCCCCCAAAATTGTTTGTGAATGTTTTATGCATCAATTAAAAATCTCCTTCATATAGATTTGCATCATTTTACATTTTTACAGATTAATCTTATTATAACTTTTTTTTAAACCCAATTTTGAGCTCTAATCACTCATGTAATATCTGTTTCATTTATATTGGAGGCCAGAGAAAGACCATATATGCCTCAGAATATGTTTTTTTGTAATCTAAAAGTCATCTCAGGTTCTTTTTCTTAAGAAAAAATATATTTGATAACACAGTGCTAATTAACATAGCATGCATTACAGCATGGAATAATGTAAAATAATATAAGCATTCAGCATTCTATAAGATGCCATCAGACCGCAACGACAAGTTATTTCACTTGACTTGAGCAGCATTTACTGCAAACAGATACTAGTGAGCTACTCTGACTGTCAAACACTATATATTTCATAAACCTACAGGTGGAATGTTTTTCAGTACATATTACATAATTTTTTTGTCTAAACTTATCTTAACAAACTAAATATAAAATGTGTATGTTGCTTATATAATTTTCAACTGTGACCTCAACCAGTTGGCTGTTAATGGGTTAATCACAATTTGCCATTAATGGTGCAGTATGTAGGATTGTCATTTAGTGGTTGAACCAGGTATTGCAGTCCAATGCAATATATAGGAGACAGGTTTTTTTTCAACACAGGCTCATTGGTGAAAATGTGCCCAGAGCAACATTTTTGAGAACAGAGAAGTATGTGCTTGCAGGTATATATGG
The DNA here is from genome assembly GCA_903798195.1 of Danio kyathit. Lineage (NCBI taxonomy): Eukaryota > Metazoa > Chordata > Actinopteri > Cypriniformes > Danionidae > Danio > Danio kyathit. The sequence continues at coordinate 38,426,926 of LR812525.1, forward strand.
CTGCATTACCTCCATATGCTGACTTTTCCAATGTGACTAATTTGCTCGGTAGCTCACCACAAATGGCGCCAGGCTTAAAACACAGAGTGGACTGGGGTTTGAGTCTGGCGAAGGATGGTTCCAGCTAAAATGAACCAAAAAAAAAGTGAGATTGTGGTAGAAGCACAGTTGCTTTTTTCCTCTGGTTTGCTTTTGAAAACTCTATCAGTTAGGTTTAGGGAAGCTGGTGGGTGGGTCAGTCGATTTTAAAGCTGATAAATTATGCATGATGACAAACCACGGACGCACTTGAGAAGGACGTTGAGATTGACAGAAATGTACACAGCGGCCTCTGGTGGATTTACAAGAAATGGCTTGTATAAGTAAACATACCACAGTACCATATTTAGGATTGTCCAAAATGTACATAGCGGCCTCCCTAGTGGATTTGTCAAAACAAAAACTGCAAGCACACATATTACAGGGTACATATTTCTCGGTTCTCAAAAATGTAGCCCTGGGCACATATTTCCAATGATGTTTTTTTTTTATTGATGACACAAACAGGAGTATACATGCCTGATGACCGGGCCTGCTGCTCAGGTTATGTTTACTTTTGCAATATTTGTATTATTTGTTAGTTAAAACTGACATTGGGTGAATTTTTCTAACTCGAATCTGTCTCATTTTGTTGGCTGCTGTCCTCCCGAGGTCCCATTTTTGGCCGCACCCGCATACATTGAGGCAGTCTTTATTCAATGAAATAGGCTGCTTTCCACCATGGTAACATTGGGTGTTCACTTAGCATATTTCTTAAATACCAGCTAACATATGGTATATACAATATATGCTTTAGAAGAGTCCGAAACCTATATACAGCAACTTTGTTTATTGTGGTTGTTCTAATTGTTCAGCCCTCTCAACAAGCATGTGTAAAATGAAAATGGACTGCAAGATAAAAAAAAATTTGAATCTGTGCATGGATGCAGTTTGTCAATTTGTCTACCTTTACATTTCACACTTTACGGGTCACACATCCACATCATTGGTGCTGGTAATGCACTTGTCTGTTGTTAGGAAACACTATGTCAGATAAAGGAACTCCTCTGGTGGTGCTGATGATGGACTCAGCAGCGGCAGTGGAAATTTCCTCTGTATTACCTGCACAGGTGGTGAACTCAGGAGGGAGGGTGAAGAAGTCTGTCAGCACATCATGCTTGGGGTCCTTTGGGGATTTACTCCACTATGAATGATGAGTCATATTTCGGCCAGTTTACAGAGCCTGGCAGGGACTCAGTGTGAGACTATGTGTTTATAATTCAGTTTTCCTGTTGTTATTTAAATGGGTTTTTTTCTCCCATAATAACACCTTGATATTTATGAATTTTTTTTAATAAAAATGTTCCCCCATTGACAGACACGTTCTTTAAAAAATAAAAGTGGTTTGATGGTTCAGGCTAAAACCTTAGATTCCTTCATTATTCTTCATCAGAAATGAATGATTTTGTAGTGTTGTCATGATACTGGAATTTGTAAGTTTGATATAGAACTTAAAAATATAGATATCCCTTAAACTGCCCCACCAAGAAAAAAAAAAAAAATTGTATTGCATTTCTTAACTCCTAATGTCGCTAGTTAACACACTTAATGCATTTTCTTTCCAACACATCCCAAAATTTCTAAAATATCAACCTCTACCAAATGGTAGATATGTCAGTTTATGGTAAAAGTACCGGAATTAATACATATACTATGAAAAATAAAAAAAAAATGAAGTGTAAGACCAACTTACTTGAAAATAAAATAAAAATAAATAGTTTTTGAACACTAATTATCTTTATTTTTTTAAGTATGCCATAAAATATTTCTTACAATAATTTCTTACAATATTTTTTTTTTACAATAAAACCAAAATCAAGTGTAGTAGTGCAACAGGATTATGTTTGTTTGATTTTTTTGTAAACTAACAGTGCTGTGTGTAAACCATTATTTTAAACAGTCAAAATATGGTCAACCATTTGGTAGAGCAGGCAGTTAAAGGAATATTCAATACAATTTTGATGGGGAAAGATTGTCACAGTTTTAAAAGCATAAGATATAAACTGTAAGTACTAGGGATGGGACAGTTCATAAAAAAAAGGAACCGTCCGTTTTTCTTGTCACGTGTGAGTTTTAAATTGGCAGGAAAGCAAGTGTTTGGAGTAGTATCTGACTGAAATGTGTATATATCTCTTAAATACCTGCAGTGTATGTGTGTGTGTGTCTCTCTTTTGTCTCTCTTTCTCATGCCTGTGTCTCCTCAAAGCTACTCACTCAGCGCAGGTGCATTAAGGCCGTTTGACGCATCATACACGTCACTCCCTATGTGTGTGCGCATGTTGCGCATCTCCATTGTAAATAACAAAGTTGCCTGTGCAAAAGATGCGATGTGTAAGCAGCCCATAAAGCAGTTTGTTGCTATGTGTTACTGTTCATCACAGTTTAACTTTGTTCATTTCTCCAGAGTTTACAAAATCTCTTTCACAATTAATGCTGCAAACTCACATGCTTCAGGTTTTATCAGTTTAAGATTCCAGCGGAAGACAAGACAGAAACCCAATACTCATGCCTTTCTCTCTCACTAATGCTGATTTTGTTTTATTATAAATGTTCTTTCACTGCAACACAAGCTGAATGCATGTAATATAACGTCAGAATACCCTAAAGTGAAAGGACCACTTTGTGTCTAAAAGTTTTCCAAAGTGAAAGAACACATTGGTGGAAGACAATTACATTTCACCAGAAATTACACATAGGACTTATGTGTAAAATAATGCGTCTATTACTGTATACGATCAAGCTGTCTCTTTCTTTCTTTGGCTTTGAGAGTAACCTTTTTTAACACTGCAAATGGTAGCTCATAAAGCTATGTATTTTATGCTGATGTATGGGATTTCAAAGTGTTACAGTAAGGTTTTTTTTTTTTGCCATGAAAACCGAATGAAACCGAAAACACAAATATATTATACCACAAATATAAATATACACGTGATCACAAATATATTTACCTAGTATATATATTATAGTATATTATATCGAGTATAGGCAAAATTATTAGCTCTCCTGTGAAATTTTAAATTTTTTTCAAATATTTCTCAAGAGATGTTTAACAGAGCAAGACATTTTTCACAGTGTTTTTCTATACTATTTTTTTTTCTTAAGGAGAAAGTCTTTTTTAGTTTGGCTGAAATAAAAGCAGTTTTGAATAAAAGAAATGATCATTTTTAAGGTCAAAATTATTAACCTCTTTAAGAAACTATTTATTCGACTGCTACAAACCACTGTTGTCCTGCAACTTGCCACAAATTAACCTAATTTGTCTATTTAAACTAATTACACTAGTCAGGCAAAATAACTAATAAAATGTCACATGAGGGCTGATAATTTTGCTTTCACCATTAAATATTTATTATTATTATTTTTATTATTATTATTATTATTATTATTATTATTATTATTATTATTATTATTATTATTATTATTATCATTATGATTATGATTATGATTATGATTATTATTATTATTATTATTATTATTATTATTATTATTATTATTATTAATATTATTGTTGTTGTTGTTGTTGTTATTCCAAAAGCCTAACTTTATGTAAAGTGCAACAAGTAGCACAAATAAAGAAGTGACAAAGATACAAGTGAAAAGTGCTTTCGTTTTTTTTTTCAGAAAGATTTAAAAGTGATTTGTTTCTCTATCTTTAGTTGTTTAATCTTGGCAGACATCAGACAGTACTGTATATTAATCTGTAGTCACTTTTAATGCTATATATGGATTCAGTATAATGACACATGATTATACTTCTTCAGCTATTTATGTTCACTTCAGGCATAACCAACTGTACTTACAATGATACTCATCAAAAGGGAATTTTGACATATTTAACTGATACAACACTCTAAAGAGACTCACTCTTTGAGAGACAGACATCTCTATGTGCCTACACAGATAACAACACTCAAGTACTGAGGTCTCCATCACATCGTCTTGCACTTTAAAGTTTAATTTGACTAGACTTAAAAGTGTGCATGGAGATCGCAGCACCAGCTGTGAACTGAGCCGCACTGAGATGCTTAAAACACCAGATAATGAACAAAGTGTGGCAGGACAGATTAGACTGTGGTGGGTCATAACACTATAATGAAATGCTTCAACTGGAGTGTCGTGAGTGACAGAAGGACTGTGCATGAACTCAGTTTCAAAGAGAATAGGCGCAGTATAATGCAGATAATGTGGCTTCAAATATATATTATTATAATTATTTTTAATAACACTAGTTAAACGACTTGACTCATTACTTGAGTTCATCATTCTTTTTGTGGAGCTTTCTCTTGCATTTTGTTGTGGAGCTTTCTCTTGCATCAGACTAAACAACCCTATTTTGGTTGGAACAACTCATTGAAATGTAGAGAATATCAATAAATTAAAATAATAATAAAAGGAAAATTAGAAATATTGTCACATTTATTTTCAGCCCACAGCCCTCAGTAATGTTTGTTTTTTGAATCTTTATTGTAAAAAGTTTTGGAAACCCCTGCTGCAGAGCACAATGGTGCTGCCTACTTTTAAGCTGCCTTTTATTCAGTAAATATTTTCTTCATTGGCATTTCAAAAAGTCCTTGAACCAAACCAACCAGCTCTGAGATGAATCACAACATTAAACCTTTCATTCAAAGCCAAAAAAAAGTTATAAAAAAAGACAAAAGCAAAAGACTTTCTGTCTGCCGGCTTTTATAAGGCACTGAAATACTCATCCCATGAAGCATTACTACTGACGTAATCAGATCAGACATGACAGCACAATATGAAACTTCCATTGATTGCAAATATAAAGGGCCATATATTTGGACTTTATTGCAAGGTATCCAAACGCATACACATCTATAGTTGGAAAATATAGGGAGACTGACTCGATAACGTCATTCTCAATGATTTACGGGCACAGTTGAGCTCCTATGCACCAATTCCTGTTTCCACAGTAACAGACGTCTTTGATTGGTGGGCCTCTCCTCAGGATTATGCGTATTGGGTAAAAAGTAAATTTTAAATTACATTTTTTTGTTGTTGAAAAAAGGGTCATGCTGACTTGTGGTTTATACAAAAAGCACACAGTGTTGTGCAATCACAGCTCCCCGTAGGTCTGTCTTGAAAGATTAATATGTTATCACTAGAAATCAATGGAAATGGGATTTTTTCCCTTGATCCATACGTAAAAAGGAACTGAGAGTTGCAGCAGTCTAGTCTCTTGGTGTGAGAAGAACTGAGCTGAACTCTCAGCGTTGGGTAGTTTCAGATTTTTGGGCTTGATTTAACCCCTGTTAAACCTCTGAAATGAAGCAGCGAAATTTAATTTCAATCTTCAAATCTATTTTGCATGAAGAAACAACCTCATCTTCATCACAAACTCTGTGAATATCTAGGTTTTCTCTCATCAATGTGGAACATTTCATCAATGATTAATCGGTGGGTAAGACACATTTCTGACTAAAGTATAGGTTTATATTTTGTAATGCTAAAAGTACCTGCATAAGTGTAAAAAGTTTTTAGCAAGACTGTACTGATAAAAGTTAAAGGGCATCTATGATGAAAATCATGTTCCCCTTCGGATCGGGAACTTCAATGCTATGTGGAAACTTCCACTATGGGGATTTCATTCAGAAAGCCAATCATCTGAAAGAGTATGTAAACGGGCCAATGAAATGCCAATGAGTTGGCAGCTTCAGCTTGCGCACCTGATGCTCGTTGCAATTAACTTGCTATATGAGCACAGAGCTAGCAAGCCAAAGCATCATTTTCACTTCAGAGACTTCAACAGCCTTCTGAGAGAGTCGATGAGGGTTCCTCCAGCTGAGTTTCAGACAGAGAGTGAACGAGAGCGATCTCCCGGTCCAGAGTGTGTGACACGCAGCGGCAGATGGTCGAGCTGGGTTTCTCCCTTGCCTGGCGTCCTTTGGGTCCGGTCCTCCAGAGCGGTATGTATTGTTGCGAATTTCCTAAAAGAGCAACACGGTCGTGCAGCGCGTCTTTTTCAAGACGTCGCTCCGACTGTGCGTTTCTGGATGCGGTGGTTTCCTGTCCTCGGATGATGGGCACGAGCACTGCGTTTCATGTCTGGGGGTCCAGCATGTTAATGCGGTGCTCGTGGGCAGTGCATGCCATCACTACGGTGGCATGTCTGTTGCGCAGTTAAGATCGCGGCTCGCTCTTGCAAAAGAGCCACCCACCCCAGTTGTCCCCCGCTCCGCGGTGGGCACTCGGGCAGATCTGAGGGTTACAGTGGGAGTAAATCTGCCGCCCTCGGGCTTGTGGACCTCTCACTCCTCCATGCGCTCCATCCAAGCTTTGAGTGAGAGAAGCGCTCCATCCTCGGATGGCCGCCCTCTCACTTGATGACACCGAGGCTCAGATGTCCACCGCTGCATCGGAGGTTGGGCTGTCATGGTCTGATGAAGGATCCCCCCCCCCTCCGTTCCCTCCCATCGGGAGTGAGCGCGGCGGCGGCCGATCTTGAAACAGACATGATAACCGTGCTTTCCCGGGCTGTTTCGGTCGTGGGTCTGGAGATGGTTTATCCCCCAGCCCCGCGGCCGGACCGACTAGATGGGTGTATGTGGAGGATTAAAAGGCAATACCTTCTAGCCTCCCATCCCTCTCTTCCCGGAAGTGCACAGTGGGCTTACGCAGTCTTGAGGGCACCTTTCTCTGCCTGATCTGCGTGCGCCTCCACCTCACCACTCTTGATGGTGGAGCAGCCAGGGAGTACGAGTCGATTCCCCAGATTGAGAGTGCCATCACGGGCCCGCGTGGTGCCTCCTTCTGCTGGAATTAGCCTCATCTCCCGTCCAAGGCGTGTTGGTGTTCTGCCTCCCGAGCCAGAGCCCACACAGCCGCGGGCCAGACTGCTTCCACCCTGCACGCCAGGGTCCATGCGCGCGCGCTGGCCCAGCTGCACGAGGGTGGTTCTGACCCAGGCTTGTTACAAGCCCCGCACCGCACCCGACTGAGCTCCACGGACCTCAAGTCCGCTGCGTGTGCCCCGGGAAAGACGATGGCCACGTTAGTGGTCCAGGAGCGCCCCCTCGGGCTAAACCTGGCAAAAATATGCGCGGAGTCGACAAAGTTCACTTTCTTGACTCCCCCATATACCAGTCTGGCCCGTTCGGCGACACCGTTGGTGAATTCACCCAGGAATTCACGGCGGTGCAGTCGGATACGATGGGCATCCTTCGGCGGGGATGTAAGACCGCTCCCCTCCCGCCGAACCATCCACATCCACTGCTTGTCGCCGAGAGCGCCCTTCTTCGAGTGCTGCTCCGCCCCCGCCTGCGCCTCCGGCCAGCGGCAGCGCCGAGCACCTCGCAGGCAACCAGCGCTCCCCGTCCCAGGGCGCCGTTAAGTCCAGATAACGGACCGCGAAGCGCTCTTGAGACGGCCATCTGGAGAAGAGGGAACTTGCTCTCTCCCCGGTGGGGGGCCGGGCTCCTCAGAGAGAGAGCATCTTTCCCTTCCCTGGATGTGACAGCCCGAATACTGCCAGTCTGGGACGCGATGAAAAGCCTTCCAGCTCGCAGGATCGGCGCACTTCGCCAGTGGCTCACGGGGTCTGGGAGGACGGTCTCCTTTCTCTCACACCTCCAGCCCTCTCCTCCGGAGTCTGAGTGCAAGGTGAGTAAATCTCTCACCTCCAGCTCTTCCGCGGGACCCCAGCGCTCCCCGGATCAGCACTCCCACTCCGCGCTGCCCCACTGCTGGTACGTCAGCGATTGTAGCGATGCAGTCATTAGCGAGGGCTCTGCCTGCCTGGTTAGCGCAGCCCAGCCCTTTGCGGTGGCTCATACGCACGATCAGACTCGGCTACGCGATTCGATTCGCGAAACGGCCTCCCAAGTTCACGGGGTGTACGTCACCAGGGTCAGCCCTGTGCCCGCCCCTGTCTTGTGAGAGAAGGTTGCTGTCCTCCTGGCGAAGGATGCAATCTAACCGATCCCTCCAGCCGAGATGGAGAGCGGGTTTACAGCCTGTACTTCATCGTACCCAAAAGAGCGGTGGGTTACGGCCAGTCCTAGATCTGCGCGTTTTGAACCGCTGTCTGCACAAGCTGCCGTTCAAAATGCTTATGCAGAAGCGCATCCTCCTGTGCGTTCGTCCTCGGGATTGGTCTGCAGCATAGACCTGAAGGACGCGTACTTCATGTCTCCATACTCCACGCCACCGTCACTTTTCTGCGGTCTGCGTCGAGCGAGCCTGACAGTACAAGTCCTCCCCTTCGGGCTCTCTCTGTATCCGCGGGTCTTCACCAAGCTCGCGGAGGGTGCCCTAGCGCCCCTTCGGCTCGCGGGCATCCGCATACTCAATTATCTCGGCGACTGGCTGTTTTAGCCCTCTCGCGGGAGTAATTGACTATGTACAGAGACAAGGTGCTCCAGCACCTCCACCTATTGGGGTTTCAGGTCAACCGAGAAAAGAGCAAACTCGCCCCCGTGCAGAGGATCTCTTTTCTCGGGTTGGAGCTGGACTCGGTCACCATGACAGCGCGCCTCTCCGGAGAGCGCGCTCGGCTAATGCTGAACTGTCTGTGAGAGTTCGACAGCAAAATAGTGGTTCCACTGAAATCTTTCGGAGGCTCCTGGAGCATATGACATCCGCAGCCGCTGTATGCGCTCGGATAACTCCATATGAGACCACTTCGGCACTGGCTCCACGATCGAGTCCCCAGACGCGCATGGCACGCGGACACACACCGAGTGACTGTCACTGCGCTGGGTCGCCGCGCCCTCAGCCCCTGGAACGACCCCTCGTTCCTACAGGCCTGAGTGCCTCTAGGACAGGCGTCCAGACATATTGTCGTTTTGACAGATGCTTCCAGCACTGGCTGGGGCGCCGTGTGTTGCGGGCATGCAGCTGAAAAAAACCCAGTTGCATTGGCATATCAATCGCCTAGAGCTGTTGGCAGTGTTTCTCGCTCTCCGCCGTTTTTTACCGGTGCTGGAGCGACAACACGTACTGGTCAGGACGAACAGTACGGTTGCGGGGGCGTATATCAACCGTGTGGGGGTATCCGCTCTCGCAGCATGTCTCAGCTCGCTCGCCGTCTGCTCCCCCGGAGTCATACGCGGCGCAATCGCTGCATTCCATTTTTCCCCCCACCGAGCTCAACCGTGCAGCCCATTCGCTCTCACGGCAGTTTCGCCTGGGAAAATGGAGACTCCACCCCCGACTGTCCAGCTGTTCGGTGCTGCGCCTTTCTCTCTCTAACTCAGAGATTCGTGCGCTCTCGCTTGAGTTCCCCACTTGGCGAACCCTGCAAAGTCCACTGGCTACACAGCTGGCCTCGGGGCGTGCGTAATACGCATTTCTCCAGTGAGCCTACTCGCACAGATACTGTGTAAAGTCAGGGAGGTCGAGGAACAGCTCTCGTATTGCGCCTCTCTGGCCCAATCGGACCTGCTTTCAACTCTCTCCTCGTGATGGCCCTCCCTGGCACATCCCCTGGGAACAGGGGACAGGCACCGTTTGGCACCCGCGCCCAGATCTATGCTTCACGTACGGTTCATAGATGGAGCGCGGAGGACTCAGGTGACTTACCGATTAGGTGGTTAACACTGTCACTCAGGCTGAGCACCCTCTACGAGGCATGCCCACGCCTGAAGTGGAGTCTATTCGCTGTGTGGTTACCTTTTTCCCCGAGAAGGAACCCTGAACATGCCAGATCAGAGTGATGCTATCCTCCTTCAGTTGACTGGAGCTAAGGCTGTCCCCTCCGCTCTGAGGGGTTGGCGTTACGATCATCCCCGCTCTAAGGATGCGGCGATGGCGGCGCGCTGGGAAGTATCGTCTCATCATCCAGTTCCCAGAGGCGCGAGACATGAATATTAATTTTCCTGTTTCCCTCTCATACCCACTTGGAGATCTCTCTTAGGAGAGGTCTGCTCGATCACTCGACTCAGTATCTTTAAGATTTCTGTCCAGGTAGACAGCTCTGCTGGTCGCGTTGCATCGGTCAAATGGGCGGGTATCTGGAGGCATTTTCGGTCAGCGAAATGTGCCAACGTTTTGGGTCGGCCCACTCTCACGTTTACCTGAGACCCCGGCCCACCTAGGTGCCCTAGGTTCCTACAGCGTTCTTTCAGCCACGTAGTGAACCTGCAAGCGCTGCCCACGGAGGAGGCAGACCCAGCCCCTTTATTTGGTCCTTCGCACTTTGCTATTACACGGACCGTACTCAGCTCTTTATCTGTTATGGTGATCGGCAGACGGGAAGTGCCGTATCCAAACAGAGGTTGGAACATACCCACTGAACTCTGAATGCCATCTCCCTCGCTCATCTGAGCCAGGGCGAGCCGCGTCCCCCAAGAGTGAGAGCGCGCTCCTCGAAGCGCGCATCCTTTTGGGCGTTAGCACGCGGCGCCTCTCTAACAGACACTGTAGAGCTGCGGGCTGGGCGACACCTATTAGAAGATTTATTAATCTTGAGGGGAGCCGATTTTCTCACGCGGTGAATGAGAAATTCGGTTAGGTGTTGTAAAACGCTTGCTGCGCCATTCTCTCTAACCCAGGGATATGTGCGCTTTTTCGCTCTGTCAGAAAAGTTCCCCGCTGGCGAACCCTGCAGATATTCCTCCGAGGCCCCCAGCACCTGACTCAGCGGAGGAGTCAGGCACTGGCCCGTTACGTTGCTGGTCTGCCCGATGGTCAGCCCGCGTTCTGGGTATAGGTGCCTGCTATGTGCGATCCCCACTAGGCGATCCCATATGCTTATACTGCCACGGTGCAGTCCCCCCTCACAGGCGGACCCGTGTCTTCCCTCACCGCTAACCATCTAATTTTCATATGCTTACTCCCCCTTCTCAGGGTTAGTTCATATGCTATTTGCCCCAGTCTCCCCACTTGGGTAGCAGGTGGCCTCCGCAGCGTCCTCCCTATCGGGACTGCACGCATTCCCAACGTACTGTCGTATTAAATTCCTAGAAATTATTCTAGACGCATTTGCGGCTCCCGAAAAATATATCTAAATCCGTAAATCTTCTGTTGAAGTGGGATAAGTAAGGGCCAGGGAACACGTTGGAAGACCGCGCCTCTGGTGACGCAGGTGCGCTCACGCTCTTTGCCTGGCAAACCTCTCATCGGGGGCGAAGGTAAGGTTCAATCATTATGGCGTTTTCCAAACATTTCCCCATAGTGGAAGTTTCCACATAGCATTGAAGTTCCCCTTCCGAAGGGGAACGCTCTGGTTACTAAAGTAACCCTCGTTCCCCGAGGGGGGGAACGGAAATGCTATGTTCCTTCGCCATAATGATTGCCCCTTAGCTGTTGAGGTGAAAGTCTCTTCCGCTAAAAAAATGATGCTTTGGCTTGCTAGCTCTGTGCTCATATAGCAAGTTAATTGCAACGAGCATCAGGTGCGCAAGCTGAAGCTGCCAACTCATTGGCATTTCATTGGCCCGTTTACATACTCTTTCAGATGATTGGCTTTCTGAATGAAATCCCCATAGTGGAAGTTTCCACATAGCATTTCCGTTCCCCCCCTCGGGGAACGAGGGTTACTTTAGTAACCAGAGCGTTTTGTAAGCTGTTTGGACAGAACTGTGTGTAGGTATGGTGTGTCCACATTCATTTTTAGGGGTGATATGAAGACAATATGTCTCTTTTTTAAAATTTCCTGACATTAAAATAGGATTCAAATCTCCCTCAAAATTCCCATTTTGAGGCCCACCGCATTGTGAGGTAGGAGTGCTGTTTCCCCGCCACCGAATTGATTGACAGTCGCGTATTAACATGACTAGTAACACGTGTAATCATATCAACAAGATAGGACGTGCGCAAAGCAACTGAAGAAGATCTGTTACAAAGATCTGTTCAGCTCGCTGTGATCATCAATCATCATCAAGTATGATCAAGAATGAGTTTTACAAGTTTAAAACATTTTTAAAACAATGCATGTTTGTTTTGAATTACAGAGATTTTACCGTCTTTATCACCACAACCGCATCTCAGAACAATTATAAAAGAAGACATTTCAATCCCGGTTTGTGGACGTTAAATCAGGTTTATTTTGTACTTTAAAGGTGCTGTATGTAAGTTTTTGACTCTTCTAAAGCATAAAAATACCATAATATGTGTGCAGATATTTAAGAAACATCCCAAGTAAACATACTTGTTTAACTGAAAAACAATGCTGAAGTCAGATATTCTGCTTTGAAAATGGTTTTTCCGTGCCGGAACGCTGTCTTTGTTTAGGTAAATTCAACCTGGACAATGCCAGTTTAGCCAATTACATTTCAGCACTCCGGGTTGCCTTGTTGGAAAACAGCGTATTTCATTCATTCATTCATTCATTCATTCATTCATTCATTCATTCATTCATTCATTCATTCATTCATTCAGAAAGGCTCTGAAAGCATGCGTCCGTGAGCAAAATGGACAGTATCAGACATCGAAATGAGACAGATTCAGTTCCACATGAGGTTATTAATTAGCAAATGATATAAATATTGTGAATGTAAACATTAGGTGAGCAGGTTACATTGTAACCCTGTGTCCTAATAACATGCTTTGTGACGAGATACACAGTAATGAGCAGTTTGGCTGTTTGCACCAGACGAAACACGGCAGAAATGTAAATACAGCCATTCAGAAGCACAGAATAAGCACTCACTCACGAAACGATAAGGTTTAGAATCTATTCAAACTCACATTGTTAGCATTTAGCATTGAATAAAGCACACAAGATTTACCTGAGGTGATCACTGTCATAGGTTACACATGTTGAGCTGTGAGAAATAGAAGCCATTTCATATATATCAATTCGAGGTGTTGGTTAGAACCAAAACTACTTTTAATATGAAAAATATTCCCTCTGTTGCGTGTCCTTGCTTTTATTTAGAACACAGTTTTAAATCACTCGCTCCTGTACTCAATCTGGCATCCCGCGTTTGCGTCTATTTTGATCCAGGACTGCAATACCTAGTTCAACCACTGGGTGTCAAAAATACATACTGCACCTTTAACATAACGGATATCCATACAGCAGTGGATATTAACGTGTATCCTGTCTAGGCCTGGGCCGGTATAAGATTATGATGGTAGGATAATCTTGGATAAAAATATCAAGATATCACAGTATTGTGATTACTGCTCTAAAATATGTTCTTTTTAATTGTCTGGGTAAAAAAAACGAAAAGATTTTTCCCCCTTTGCACACAATATATTTTATGTTAGGAAACATTTAAAATATTTTGGAACCATAAACATGTCAGGCTTAATAATTTAAATGAATCACTGACTTCTACTGTCTTCATAAGTTAAAAAAGACAATTTAAAATGGCATCTTTGGATATCTTTTCTGCTGAAGATACTGTTGTGTTAGAAACATTAAAACAAATCTTACATATACCATTGGAACAGTATAGCAGAAAATTTTGGCAGTTTAAAAACCTTGACTTTTCCAAACCGCGGTATACCTTGAGAATGGTTATCGTCCCATGCCTAATCCTGTTACATTTGTCGTGCAAAACCAGTGCAAAGTTAAACGCGCTGTGTGTGTGTGTATCTGTGTGTGTATGTGTGTGTGTGCATGAACTTTGTGACGACATCGTGTGTGATTCATCGTCGAATAGAGGCTTGAATTAACTCCACAAAAATACATCAAATAATCATTGGGGATCTTCTTACTGTAGTATTTCTCACAAGCGTTACATGAGATCTGCTTCCTTCATGTCTGTCACTGTGCTGTTTATCTGTAACCAGGGATAGGACACTGACAACAGGATGCGGATCCAAATGCAGGTATTTATTAAAGGAATGGTCAGGCAAGCAAAGATCAATACAGGAGCAAACAGTCTTATGAGGGAAATCCAGAATCGTAATCACTATAGCAGGCAGATGGTCACAAGGATGGCAGCAGACACGGAGAAACAGATAACAAGGCGAAGATCAAAACATGGCAAAAACAAGACAAGGAAACGCTTTGAATTGAAGCTGTAAACAGGCAACAAGACTCGGCAATGGAGTGAGTGTATGTTCTGCTTATGTAGTGTGTGTAATCAGTTCTTGAGTGGCTTCAGCTGTGGAATGCAATCAGTGAAGATGTGGAACCGGTTGTGTGTGATGTTAGAGTAGTGCATGTATGGGGATGTAGTCCATAAGATGGCGGATTTGTAGTCCATGAGTGAGAGTGCATGTTTACCGGCGATCTATGGGGAGACGATCGCTGGTGATCGTGACATTATCTGATGCAGCCGGAGGTGGAGATTGAGCCGTTGTACCCAAAATGTGCAGTCTTTTTGGAAATATAAAAGTAGTACGTTTTCTAATATCTTTAATAGTTTTCTATTGTTGGGGTCATTTTAGAAAGACATAATTTTCTTCTGCTGTTAAAATGGTGAATGGGTCATTTTTGACCCATAAGTCAGCGTGAGGGTTAAACTAGTTCCATGCAAGTAGGGTATGCAGTCTTCCTGTGCTCTTCCACCATCCAGCGGCCTTTGCTGTATAAAATCCTCTATGAACTGCTAATTCCTCTGTCTTAAAACGCTGTGCCTCAGGGCTCCCTCTGTCAGAGGCCTCATCCACTGCACCATTCACACTCTCTGTCCCTCTCCACCCATCCATCCATCCATCCATCCCTCCCTTCTCCTTCCTTTCATCTCTCCTGCTTTCTCTCCAACATAATCAACTGAACTCCTCGACTCATCCCATCCTTCACGTCTCACTCTATCATCACTCCTTTACAAGACTGCCTTCATTTAACTAGGCCCCTTTTTACAGGTCCTAATAGTCACAGATCAGCGCCTCCTTTGTCCACATCTACTGGCATGAAATTCACCTTCAGGACGGATTCCATCTCTCTCCCTTTTTCCTCTTTCCTTCTCTCCTACTTTTAAGATTCACTTCCAGGCTTCGAGCCGTTTCCCCCTCCCACCATGAGCGTTTTCTCTGAATTTGGTTTCATTAGGGTTTAAATATAGCATGTATTGTTTCTGCCCTATAGCTGGCCAACAATAGTGTTATACTTCTTGCTCCATCCGAGCGAGCGGAGCTCTTTAAATACAGGCCCGGCTCTATGGAGGGCTGATGTTGAATAGAGGGTGCTTGATCAGATATGACCTTGTTTTTTTGTTTTGCTCTCATTTAGGCATATTAAAGGAGGCCCTCTGGTATCGGCAATTCTTTTGAATCATACCCTAGTTTCGCAGACTGGACTTTCAGCCTTAACCGTCCTGAATAGAGAGCATGTGTGTGTCTACTTGCTGGACAAACAATTTGCTTGCTAGTGAGAGCGGAGGAAATCTAGTCATATAGCGTGACTTAACATTTTCAGTTTTTTCAGCATCTATTATTGATGCTTATCTTGTCTTGATATTTACGCTTTTTTTAAACAAAGATTGGTAATGTTGTTACCAATGTAACGCTGCTAATGAAGTTTCTTCAGCTCACCAAGGCTTCATTCATTTGATCAGAAATAAAAGCCAGTAACAGTGGAAAATATTCAATTTGAAATATCTCACAATATGTAATTAAACAGTTGAATTTTTTGCATCATTTCCCCAGTGTTCAGAAATAATACTACACATGGGACAATTGTTTGACTTCAAACCGTCATGCTCAGTCAACAGCAGACACCAACTGATTCGATTCAAGGTCATACATCGTCTTCACTACACTAAAGCCAAGCTACATCCAAGTTTTCCTTCTGTCTCACCAATGTGCGATAGATGCAAGATAGCAGAGGACACGGTTGCCCACGACTTTTGGCTCTGTCTTTTACTGAATAGATTCTGGACAAACATATTTGACTGGTACTCCAAGGCTTATAGCAGACCTTTTCTACCAGATGACGAACTTACCATCTTTGGCTTCTGACAAAAAAACAGCTTCTCTCTCTCAAACAATGCAAGCATGGGGGTGGCTAATAGACTGGTGCTTAACAATTGGATATCACCTTTACCCCCCTCATTCTAGAATTGGATTTCCGACATAACATCTGTTATTCAGATGGACTAACTCCATAAGAAAAATTTTGGCTACTTGGGGTCAATTTCTTAATTTATTTGACAAATCTATATCTCAAGAGCAATCCAGTGACCCCTCTGAGGTTTAAGCTATATACACTTTCTAGATTTGATTGTATGTTTTGTGACTATAATTTGTGACTGTTGTCTCTTTTCTTTTTTGTCCTTTGTATGTCTACAGTACGAGCCAATGTTTGTTCTTAATCTGTGTGTGTGTATATACTAAATATATATATATATATTATATACATTATTCTTAAAATAAAGTAATAAAAAATAAATAGTTCTAAAATGATTATTTGCAGTTTTATCACACAGTAAAAAGCTATTGCTGTCTTGCACCTTTTAGTTGAATCAACTTAACTTTTTTAGTCATCTCAATTTACGTCAATCAAACTGACTAAAATATTAAGTATTTTTCTTTAACTATAAATAAAAAATAATACAGTTTTAAATTTATAATTAAAATTTACAAACCCGATTAGGTTAATAAGATGAAGCAACATACAAATATTTCTTGTCTTGACTTTTTGTCATTACATGTACAGCAGTGTATGATCATTTATAATGGTTATGGTCATTTATAATGATTATTATCAATGCTGAAAACTTTTCTGCTTCATATTTTCGTGAAAACTGTGATGTATTTTGCTTTTTAGGATTTTTAGAATTTTGAGTTTGAATGAACTGTTTACATGAAATGAAAAACTTGTAAGATTATAAAAGTTTTTACAGCCACTTTTGATCAAACGTCCTTGGTGAATAATGTTTTCTTAAATGGTACTTGAAAGGTATCTTTGAATAGTGGCATAGCATGGTCTCCACAGATATGAGGCAGCACAACTGTTTTCAACATATATAATAAAAGTTTCAAACAAATGTTTCATGATCAGCAATTACTTATTTTTTCAAACAAAAATATATATTACTCATTCATTCATTCATTCATTCATTCATTCATTCATTCATTCATTCAATCATTTTCCTTCGGCTTAGTCACTTTATTTATTAGGGGTCGCCAATACGAAATGAACCACCAACAGCATATGTTTTACACAGCGGATGCCCTTCCAGCTGAAACCCAGTACTGGGAAACATCCATACACACATGTTTTTATTCAAAACACCTGTACCGCATGTCTTTGGACTTGTAGGGGAAACCGGAGTACCCGGAAGAAACCTACGCCAACACGGGGAGAACATGCAAACTCCACACAGAAATGCCAACTGGCCCAGCCGGGGCTCAAACCAGCAACCTTCTTGCTGTGAGGTGATGGTGCTAACGTTGATGACATATGTTGGACTTTTCAATATATTACTTATCATAAACCAGCTCATTACTTGCAATCTGCTGTTCAGATGTCACAATATGATAGAATTGATCTGCTGCTACCTGTATAATCACAATTTTGTCATCCTGCTGTGATTATGCCATAGTACAGTACAGATCAAATAAACATACCATGGTGAAATGCTATGTTCTAATGCACTAACTAATTAAGGTTATTAAAAATACTATAATGCTGTAATATAAAGACCAGTAGTATAATCTGATACCTGCATCACTGTGTACAGAATTCCACAATATTTATAGAATATATTCGAACACCAAAGTAAAAGCATAGAATGTTTTCCAAGTCGCATGTCACTCTCTGTAGTGTTTCACACAAGCAGATTCTTAACGATCGGGTCCAACTGCTAGACCTTTTTTATGGTTTAGCCATTGACGCAGGCAACAATGATCGCTCACCACAGACACTGCACCATCGTCTTTCATCTCTGATGAAAACAATGATGAATGATGTAGTTGGCCTGCCATGCTTATTAATAAGCGTTTTGATGAAACCCAGGTAGTGCTTCCTAGTTCCTGCGGAGAGAGAGAAAGAACAGAGAGAGGGAGAAACAAAGCAGAGAGGAGTTATAGTTTCTCAGATGGGTGTGTGAGTCATAGAGGCATACAGGCACTGTCTCTCTCCAGCTTCCCCTCACCTTCAGTATCAAAACATCTCATTATCAGCTGTCATTCACTACTGCCAGAGTCAGAACTACACCACCGCTGTATCCTTTCTCCAACGTTTCATTATTGGCAATGCCGCACGCAGTGATACTCAATAATTTAAAATGGTTGGCGTGGGTATGTGTGTGTACAGTGTACGTCACAGAGAGCTCCACAATTGACCTGTTCTGCACATATTGTATTTGTCATGATACATGCTGTGTTTGAACATACTGTGCAGATTGTGTCTGCCGGCTTCGTATTCATTATGTTTTGTCCCCTCAGCACTCGTTTTTCTTTGCCCCTAGCTACTGAGTAGCCAGAGAAAACGTCTGGGAAAACAAAAAACTAGGGAAGACAGTGACAGCACCGCTCTCCTTTCAAATAAATGCGAAGCCCTTTGAAGACTTGCTCGGATGGCAAAAGATGCTAACGTGTTAAATTTAGCTTGAGGATGACAGCGGCTTTAGTGATTTTCATTCAGACAAATGCTAAGCTTCTTTGAAGTCTTGTTTGGGCTAAATTTAGCATGTTAGCATCTTTTATTAACTAAGGAAGACATTGGCCCCAGTTCTCTGTGTGCTTTTTTTGAAGTTGCGTTTGGACTAAGATGCTAACATGTTCAATTTATTGGCGAAGACGTTGAGCTGTTTAGTCATGGTGTTAGTTTGTTGGCGAACTTAGAGAGATAATTCACCATGGACTTTCTCTTAATTTCCTGTAAGACTTTTTTTAAATATTCAATTTATTAAGTAAAAAATGGTTGTTGTTGAAGTTTTTTGAAGATACTAAGTATGGATATGTAAAATCTGTAATTTTGTTTGATTCTGAATGTTTACCAGTGCTTATTTTCCTTATTTTTATATTTAGATTTACTAATAATTTAACACCCTGTTAAAGGGATAGTTTATCCAATACTCAAAACCTAGACATTAACTCCTTCTAGCACAGTCAGGAACCTAGGAGTGGTTCTTGATGTCCAGCTGAAATTTACAGACCACACTGCTGTACGCGTTCCTGCAGATTTGTTCTATATGGCATTGTGAAGATTAGACCTTTCCTATGAGAACATGCTGCTCAACTGCTTGTCCAAGGTCTTTCGGTCCAGGTTGAATGCTATTGCAATGCTGTCCTGGCTGTCCTGTCAACCAACACCTGATTCAGAATGCAGCAGCAAAACTGGTCTTTAACAAATCAGTAGGAGTGCATGTCACACATTTATTGACTTGCCAAAGTCTCTGACCGTAATAAATTATGCAATAGTCATGTGCATTTGTCATGATGGAACTGTTAACCTGATCAGCTGCTAATCTCCAGCACATGCATTCTGATGGAGCAGAGTTTAGTACATAGAGCCATAGTTCACTTCCTAGCTATGCAAAATAATGCATGCAGTATCATCATGCAACAGTCAACAAAGAAAAAGGTTAGACGTGTAATAGTACTTATATATGGCTACCCTCTGATGATTTAAAGGGCACATTTTTTACTCCTTTTTCTACATTTAAGATAAGTCTTTTGTGTCTCCAGAATGTGTCTGTAAAGTTTCAGGTCAAAATACCCATCAGATTATTTGTTATACCTTTATAAATCTGAGAAATTTGAGCCGTTAGGACATTGTAGCTGTTTTTGTTGCCTGTGCTTTTAATGCAAATGAACTGGTTCACCCCGCCCATCGTTCCCACATGCGTGTTGGTGCGTGTAGCCTTCACGTAGATAAACAGCACAGTGACAGACAAGAATGAAGCAGATCTCCCTTACTACAGTAAAAACTTTCCCAACTGTTATTTGATATATTTGTTGTGGAATTAATTCAAGCCTTTCTGCAACGATGAGTCACACACGATGTGGTTAACTTTAGTCAAGTTTAGCTTTGCACTGTTTTTGTACAGCAATACATTTTGTGACAGGATACATGTTAATATCCACTGAAGTATGGACATCTTTTATGTTAATGTACAACATAAGCCTGATTAAAATCCACAAATCAGGATTGAAGCATCTTATTTTATAATTGTATTGACACTATGCGGTTGCGGTGATGAATTACGTAGCGATTTTACTATTTTTATTGCAAACGTGCACTAATTAAAAACTTTTTAAAATTGTAAAACTTATTCTTGAGATGCAGATGATCACAGAGAGCTGAGATCTTTTAATCTCAGTTGCTTTGCACACATCCTGTCTTGTGTATATGCTTATACGCCTTACTATGAAGACATGTTAATACGCAGCTATCAATCAATTCGGTGGGTGGGAAAACCACACTCCTATGTCATGTTGCAGTGGGCCGCAAAATGGGAGGGATTTGGATCCTATTTTAACGTTAGGAAATATAAAAAAAGAGACTTATTGTGTTTCTATCACTCCAATATGACTGTGGACCAGTGTTGGGTGAGTTACTTTAAAAAAGTAATTAATTACTAATTACTTAATCAATGTTGTATTTAAAATACTTACCTAATTACTGTGTCTGAAAAGTAACTTAATTACTCAATAAGTGATTTAACTAAATACTTCTTAAAATCCCTATAAACCTTGAGTGGACAAACAATAGATATTAAACTCTGTAAGTAATAAATAATTCAATAAAACATACGAGTCAAACATTAAATAGTTTAGTCTTTTAGCATTCTGAATCATCTTTATTACATTCTATAAAAAACATTCTATAATAATTACATACATAATATTTTTTTTGTAAGAAATGAAACCTTCTTTAGAAACAATTCCTGAATATGCGTAATGCGTAACTATGGAAGGTAAATCAATCAGGCAGTGCTGCTTTTTTGCCAGACACAGGTATTGTGTTCAAAATACGGAGATTCTACCGTATGCAGCGGTAGCATCTCTTCCACAACATAGCCTGCAATACTTTTTTAAGCTCACCTTCAGATACTTTCTGTGCTGGTGAAGTAAAATCAAGTTTTGCCTGCTTAGCAGGAGTTGCCGCTGTGTTATCCGTAGATGATGAACAAGGATCACTCAGAAGTGTTCGTCTATGCTGCCGTGTCAGGTGCTTTAGACTACTCGTGCTGTTGACAGCGGCCGATACTTTTTTTCTCCCCAGAAGCCAGGACATAGCTTACATATTACTGTAATGTTCTGGTCTGCTTGTTTCAGAAAAGTGAAGTAATGGGAATATTTCCATTTTTTAAAACAGCCACTCGCTTCAGCCAAGTCCGACATCTTCCGCTTTAGAATATGACTATGCAGCAAACTGGCGCACGCGAAATCACATGCACCTGCACTACGAGGATTTTACCTTTTTATCTTTTACCTTTAGAAGATAAATTAATGAAATGATATAATGATATTCAGCGAGTTTAATTATTTTACAGTGTAACGCAAGTACATTATAAGTAACTGTGATTAAAATACCTAAAAATGAACAGTAATCAGTTACTCTACTTTTTCAGTGGAAAAGTAATTTATTTACAGTAACGCTACAGTTACTTAGTAACGCGTTACACCCAACACTGCTGTGGACACACTATACCTACACACAGTTCTGTCCAAACAGCTTACTAAAGCTTATTTTCATCATAGATGCCTTTTAATGTACTTTTTTGTCCTTGTTTGTAAGTCACTTTGGATAAAAGCATCTGCCTAATGAGTAAATGTACAATGTAAATTTTTTAAAATGCTGGTTTCTACAATCCATTAACTTCCATAGTAATTTTACTATAATCCTAATAATAGAAATAGATGGGTCTCAGCAACCAACATTTTTCAAAATATATTCTGTTAAACAGAAGAAAGAAAAGGGTTTACGACCACACGAGAAAGAGTAAGTCATGAGGTAATTTTCCTTTTTGGATGAACTAACCGTTTAAATGTTGTGTAGTCTCAATTGAAAAATATTTAAATTATGCTCTGCTTTCAAACGATGTAATCTTATATTAATTTTCCACATTTCGAATGATTAATTAGTTTTTGGTGTTTTCATTTTTAGAAGACTTGATAACTCCGCTTATTATAATATTGATTCGAATATTGATTTAAATACTCAAAATTAAGTTTGAAATGAAACACTAAATGATTCACATTAGAAATGTGACTCTGTAATTAATGTTTTTGTATGAATCTTTGAGCACCTAGTCATCATTTAACAAGTGAGACTATATGTCAAGTGTAAAACCAGTTTATTCTGTTCTTCTCAATTTTTATCTGCAGTCCATGGTTTATTAAAAAAATAATAAGTCACTAATGCCACACATTGCAAAGAGACTATGTATTAAACTAAACTGACAAACATGTCACAGCAAGGAGACCTTCTGTCAGAAGAACAATAACATGCAATAAACATTTAGTCTAATTTATTTTGCTGTCATTTAAGTTAAGGTGACCTTTTTCAAGGTAATTATAACACTTTATGTATGCTGTATTTTTTCTCAGTATTAGTAATCACCATATTTATTCCAATTTGAATTCCACTTTAATAGCAGATCTGTGAAAACATTTTCAAATAGAATAGGATCAGTGTGTTTGAGATTGTGTACCAGCTAGTTGAGCCAGACAGCATTTTAAACAAACATATTAGTCTTTAATCATGTCTAAATGTATATCCAGATGAAAAAACTAAAAAAAAGTATAATTATGTCTGAAAACATTTTGTTTTCCAACAATTATTGCATACCCTGTTTGCACACCTGCTTCGAGTGTTATCACTTGATTGAATGGGCATTATCAGTGGTTATCAGCTGATAGATATGGGCCAGATATACACCTGCTGGTAGGCTCAAAAGGCTTTTATCATCCATCCATATGGTTAATCAGCTAGAGAAGACTCTAGATCCAGATCTGCTTTTACATTGCTGTGACAGGTGGGTTTAGGTTTGGGGTAGGGGTAGACATTAATAAAATACAATTAATGGGAAATTTTATAAATAATGTAAATAAATCTTGTGGTTAATCAGCTATACTAATAGAGAAAACTGCAGATCTGTTTTTACATTACTGTGACAGTTGGGTTTAG
Organism: Danio kyathit; assembly: GCA_903798195.1. Classification (NCBI taxonomy): domain Eukaryota; kingdom Metazoa; phylum Chordata; class Actinopteri; order Cypriniformes; family Danionidae; genus Danio; species Danio kyathit. The sequence goes on from LR812525.1 coordinate 38,449,940, forward strand.
GTTTGGGGTAGGGGTAGACGTTAATAAAATACAATTAATAGGAAATTTAATAAATAATATAAATAATTATTATTAACTTCCGGCCACAGCCATATGTGATCTATAGCTGATTAACCATGTAGATGGATGATATCAGCCTTCTGAGCCTACCAGTAGGCGCAGAAGACCCATACTGGCCCATATCTATCAGCTGATAACCACTGATACCGTCCATTCGTTTGAGTAATAACATTCAAATCGGCTGGTTTACAACAGTAAAACTTTGGCTTTACAATTTATTTAAATTAATTCTTTCCAACAGATATAGAATTCATCTGTCTCAATTTTTTATTATTTAAATTGAATGTAGATTTTAAAAATAACATAAGATGCTTGTTTTTTTTTTGTAATACTTTTATTTTTTGTAGAAATTTGGTGTGTAATATACAGGACAATATTCTTAAATATTTAGTGTAACAGTTATTGTTTAGTGTTATGTATTTAATTAAATGTAAAACACTCAAAAATATGTGCATGTTTTCCTTTTCTTTTTAATATTCAAAAATATTCTCTTGAATATTTCTTCAAGAGAAATTCTGGATGCACTTGGCCGAAACATAATTATTTAATATTTTATTAATTAATATAAAGTAATTTTGTAAGACATTTTGAATTTAACTCAGTACCTTCGATTACACCTTTAAATAACTTAAAAATATACATTTATACTTGCATACCTTTAAAAGTATAAATATATTTAAAAAGCACAAACCAAATTTTATGGACAGTTAACGAATCAAGAGGCATACTTTTGCTAGCATTGCCATGACAACACAGTAGTGCTTTTGCAAGCAGCAGGAACATGTTTACTAAATAGAAATGTCCCGTCGGTGCGTTATTTGAACCAACTCTGCTTATCCAGTGAACATGTGCAGTTTATGTGTAGATAAATATGTATTCAGTCTGAATAATAAGCTATTTTGAAGTTGGAGTTTGAGCTACTCCATGGTGCTTTCTGCTGCTCTTGGACTTAGGTCAGTGCAGCAGCAAACCACTAATGGGTTTCATAATACAGAGCTTTCTGTGTCCAGGGTGAAAGCCATTTCAGACTGTGCAGTGACTACGGCTGGAGAGAGAGTGAAACAATTGTCTCAAAATTCAGTCCATCCCTAATTGTAACAAATTTTTCATCATTGCGTGTCCCAGTTTAGATGCCACAAGTCAAGAAGCCTGATAAACACACCTGTTCAATGAAAATGTGTGCGAGAGAAATTTGCTTCGTATTTAATAATATTGTATACTAAATTTCAAGGATTTTCCATTAAATGTTGGATTTCACAGCTATGTTGGTATGGTACACATTTTTTATTAAATCTGTGAGGAGACCTGTTCATAATTAAAAGGGAACATGTTGGCCAGGAAAGAAGTTACTAGCGTAATAAAGGTTAATTAATAAAGACCTTGCCACACACCCCTACAGTGACATTCTCAGTGGAGCGTTCTCTTTCAGACACAAGTAGAGATTTCACTCCCTGTCTGGTGCATAAAGAAAACCTGTCAGCGAGGAAACTTTTGCAGGACATCTCAGAGTGAGGGGTGGGTGGAGGCAGAAGCTGCATGTGCCATAGTTAACACCCTGTGACGTCTGTGGGGGCGTCCATTCAGACATAAATCCTTCCTTGGGCTATCCATCTCTTATCTTTATCCCCTCCCTGTAGAATAGAGGGGGTCCTCCATGAGATCTCAGCTCTCCCCAGCCTCTGCTTGGTCAATGGGCCCGAGCCCACAATCTGTCAGGTCGTGACTGACTGCGGGCCTATTAAAGCCTTTACCACCCGACAAGGCAGTTAACCAGATGCGAAAGCGTGGCAGGAATCAATAGAGCTAATTTTTCAAAAGTTATCTCTGTTATAGCCTGTCTCGCACTTTTCCGGCTCTCGCTGTGTGCTGACGTGAGTGAAGGATCTTGGCCTTTTGGAGGCCTCTATGACTCTGGATAAATCTATTATCAATGCCAGTCAGACATGAGCATGAAAGGTAGATTTTTGCTTATGTACAAACCTTCCCATCTCATAACTCATTGTCTCACATGTAAAGACCTTTTGCTCTAAATAAGGTTCAAAGATAAATAAACAATGATTTCTGCGGCCGTTTCATGGTTTGATTACAGAACAGAAATCCAAGAGTTGTATGTTTTCCCTCATTCCCCCCTTCTTCCGACCCAGGAGGTGCTAGAATATTCACATCCTTGTAACACAGGCAAAGCTTCTGAATAAGACATGCTGGCTAATGCCGAGGGTAATGTGTTAAACACCTCCCTGGGGGAGAGAGATGGCTTTAGTTTGTTTTTGTCTTTATCCATTTTTTATCATCACTGATGATTTGGGCTGGTCAAATGGAATTAGTCCTACTTTTCACATTTTAACACGATTTAAGCTTGACATGAAGACTAACTCTTCAGGTACAAGCTAGCAGGGACAAAAGCTGAACACTGGCCAAGTTTGCAAGAGAGTATGGTTTAAAATAGTTTAAGATATACTGTAAGATGCAAACAGACTGCTGGTGCACAAAGAACTGTTACCGTATCACTGCAGTCCTCCGAAGAACACATGTCCCTGTAGCTTCATAAAAAGTTCATGAGCTGGGGGGCAGAGCGTGTGGCATGGGGGTGCGGAGGCTGTCAAGCTCCGTGTGATAGGACATTGACAGTGTGCTCGGGAGCAAATGAGCACACTACACAGCCATAAAGTACAGAAACATCCATACTAAAACCTCCACTGACAGCAGCATACATTACTTCAGACTCACCCGGGGGTGGTCCATGGGATCTCCGAACAACTTTAACAGCTCAGTTAGTTTCTTCAGCTGCGGTAGCCTTAGGCTTTTCCTCTCTCGTCCCTCTGCGATGTGGATATAGTCACCTTAAACTGCCCACATGCACTCAGTCAAGCCAATGTCAACACAAATCTCTACACCCATCATTCAAGGTGATGGTAAGACACTCTGCAAACACCGCATCTGAGGCTTTACAGTGGCACGTGAAAGTGTTGTTTTGACTGCAAGGCCTCTGTTGTGCTCTTTGCTGGAATTGGCCTTCCTTCGAGGACTTCAATAGCCCAGGAATGTTGTGTTTTTTTTGCCGCTCTTTACTAGTTATTCAAACGAACAATAGATGCATCTACTCGACAAATAATGGAGGCAGTTAAAAACAGCCTTGGCACAAAGCGGTTTGTCTGTGTGAGTTCGGACTAATCCTTTACACAACATGCGGTTAAGGAGGCAGCGGCTGAATCTTTGAGTGCAATAAAAAAAATGTTTTTCCACAGTTATCCCTCTCCTCCTCCTCCTCCTATCCATTTGTAGACTCGTGGAAGCATGTCAGGTCGGTTCTTTGCGGATACTGTACAAACAAGCGGTGTAGAGCAAGAGAACACATGCATCTTGGCAGTCTACTTCAATGGGTACAATCAACTACACAATTCCTCTTGACAGAGTAATTGCCAGAAGCTTTTCCTGTCCTTTGGCAGGCACCTCATTGGTTGCCTAGGCCCTTTCTCTTTTACTCTTTGGCCCAGAATCCTTGTGGTGTAGTATTTGGCAGGGGTCCAGTGGCCCTCTCCAGCATTAAGTGTTTCTGGGTCAATCTTTTGTTTCTCAAGAACATGGTTGAGATTGTAAGCATTCACCTGGTCTACATCCATCACTCAAATTCCTTCTTGCCATGTGTGTTACTGCAAACCATCTTGGACCTTGTTGTGACATGCATTCTGGTAGCATAGACCAACATAAATATGACCAGACTAATTGTCAACAAACTGGACACACTGGTAAAAACATAACGGTGACTGATTCTTGATTCATTTATTTTTGTTAGTTGCTCTGATGACTGCTGTTAATTTCACAGTTTTGTAAGCAAAGGGTAAAAGTATTTGCTCTATAAGCAAGTGTGTTTATGATTACAATTATAAATTGACACATCTAAACAAATACAGTTTACAACAACACGCAGCATCTGAAATAATTGTAAGTAACAACACTGGAAGCCTCATACCTTATGTATTCATCAACATAGTCTCATTCAAAAAAAAAGTAGCCCTATATAAGTTTCTGGAGATCTCGATTTATGTAGCCAGAAGTACGTATGGCTGCATTTCATTTTATAAAACGAACGCTACGGGGTGGTATGACGCCGTTCCTTTTCATGCTTAGCAGCTGACCGCTTACCTCCATATGGATGGCTTTCCCACTGTTATCAGTTTGTCCAGTTAGCTTTCCATGTGCGTCGGTGGACTTGAGACGCAGAGAGTTGACCACGATGACAGGTTTTCGAGTCTGCTAACGAAAGGTCAATTGATGCTTTTGAAAATACTATTGGTTGGGTTTAGCAAAGGAGGAGCGTGGATCAGTCGATCGGTTGGTCAGTCAGTCATTCAGTCAGTCAAACAGTAAATTGACAATGGCCTCGTGTATTTGAGAAATTTGAGATCTCACAAAACACACACAGCGGCCTCTGGTGGATTTATGAAAACAAAAACTTCAAAAAACATAGCTACTGTGACGTATTTCGCGCTCTCCAGAAATGTATTTTGTGTACGTTTTCAGAAAGAGCCTGGGTTGGTATTCATACATGGAAGCCCCTGGACCTGTTTTGAAAATATAGATGTATACGTGGATATATACAGTTGAAGTCAGAAATATTCGAATTTGTTTTTCTTTATTAAATATTTCCTAAATGATGTTTAACAGGGCGACGCGGTGGCGGAGTGGGTAGCACGTTTGCCTCACAGAAAGAAGGTCGCTGGTTCGAGCCTCGGCTGGGTCAGTTGGAGTTTGCAAGTTCTCCCCATGTTCACGTGGATTTCCTCCAGGTGCTCCGGTTTCCCCCCACAGTCCAAAGACATGTGGTACAGGTGAATTGGGTATGCTAAAATTGACCATAGTGTATGTGTGTGTGAATGTGTGTATGGATGTTTCCCAGTGATGGGTTACGGCTGGAAGTACGGCTGCGTAAAAATATGCTGGATAAGTTGGCGGTTCATTCCGCTGTGGCAACCCCAGATTAATAAAGGGACAGAGCCGAAAAGAAAATGAATGAATGAATGAATGAATAATTGAATGAATGAATGAATGAATGAATGATGTTTAACGGAGCAAGGACATTTTCACAGTATGTCTGATAATATTTTTTCTTCTGGAGAAAGTCTTATTTGTTTTATTTCGGCTAGAATAAAAGCAGTTTTTACTTTTTAAAACATTTAAGGTGAAAATTATTAGCCCCTTTAAGCTATATTTTTTTTGATACAGAACAAACAGAACAAAACAAACCATCGTTATACAATAACTTGCCTAATTACCCTAACCTGCCTAGTTAACCTAATTAACCTCGTTAAGCCTTTAAATGTCACTTTAAGCTGTATAGAAGTGTCTTGAAAAATATCTAGTCAAATATTATTTACTGTCATCATGGCATAGATAAAATAAATCAGTTATTAGAAATGAATTATTAAAACTATTATATTTAGAAATGTGTTGAAAAAATCTTCTCTCTGTTAAACAGAAATTGGGGAAAAAATAAACAGGGGGCTAATAATTCAGGGGGGCTAATAATTCTGACTTCAACTGTAAGTGCCCTTTTTGATATGGCTATATTAATGCAAAATATAAACTTTCAACTTCAATCAAGTTGTTTTTTTTTTGGTTTAAAAAACCCAATGATAAAACAAAACAGACTAAAACTACTTTAAGCTAAGCTTTTTTACAGTTATTTTCTGTAACTTGCAAATAATTTATTGACTCACTCCTTCTGTAAAGAGAGAGAACTGGAGGCCAGAACTGTAAATGGTGGATCCCTGTTGAATTCATCGAGTTGAAATCAATACAAAACAAAACAAATTAGTGTACACTGGGCTATGTAAATAGCAATTTAATGTGCATATCTGTGGTTCCAACAGTTTTTATTTTATTTGTAACAACCCACACTGTGTGCTCACAGACACATTTGCTATGCTAGTCGCACAGCTGTACCACACAGAGGTGTACAAATCTAATCATTACATTTCAGGGTTTTGTCAGCAGATGTCAATCATCCAGCAAGTTATGCAAATTAGTGACAAGGGGGATAATTATACTGGAAACTCCCATTTCCCAGCAAGGGTTGACAGTCTCTCGGAGGCCTGAATGCATGTGGTTTTACTTTTTTCAATCTCAAGCCTAGTCCGATCAATGAACTAATCTCTGGTTGAAGTGCAAGATTATGCTGATGAAAGTGTGTAGTAAGAATGACTTGAAACGGACAGAGAGGGCATTTGTTTGGTGCCTTTGGTTTTAATACTGTTCATGTTCTGATACAACCTATTGCTTAAGAACAAGTGTTGCCATTGCTTGACATATTGTGCCAATAGCTTGTGAGTGGTGTATCCGACGGATACATGCTCTTCATTAGCAAACCTACAAATTACATGTAAACTGAATCTTGTGTTAAGCTTGAACACAGAATGGAAAAAAAAGTAACAAGCCACCAGTTTCCACCCCCACCCCCCATCTCCTTTGTGCCATGGCAACCACATGATGAGGAAAAGCGATCCTGTTCTAGTCGGTCTCTCTCCTTAATGGTGCGTCTGTTGGTGTAAGAAGATATTTCCAAAACTTCCCCTGGTTGACATTTTAGATCCCCTGCTGTAACTGAACTGGGCATGGGAGACACAGGTAGAATTTGTAGCATCTCTCAGGTTGCCGGCCTTCTTCACTTATTGCAGCGGGCAATTGAGAGACAGGTCTATTGACTCATCTTTCTGTCTCTTGTCCTGTTCCATGTTTGTCTGTGTTGTACGCCAAGGCGGGAAGTGGTACTTGACTGTCAGTGTGGGTCATCTGTTCTTTGCCATGGCTTTGTCTTGTTGATGGGTGCTTAGCATTTTTCACACAAACCGTAGTTTGACAGTCCGTGACAGAGTATGCTTGACTGGAAACTCTGTCTGGTGACGGTGACCCTCCTGAGTTCACTTTGAAATTCAAAGTGACTCCTTACTCTCCTGTTCCCTCTGCTGGCAAAGGCAGAAGATGCAGCCTGGGAGGTCTTGTTTTTATCCCTGACCTCATTTTGTATACAAGACAACTTTGCAAAGCTTGATTTATGCTTATTCCTGATCATTTTCAGTGCTGTCATTACGTCCAGGACTTGTGACGTGTCGGTGAAAGAGGCCGTATTGATTTCTTTTACTTGTGAAAGCCCAGTGAGCCGTTCCATTGCAGTCTCTCGTGTTCTTTACGTACATCTCACCTCTCTTCTTTTCCCAAAGCTGTATTGGTCCACGAAGACCAGGGAAACTGGCCTTCAACACCACTCTGTATGAAATATCAATGCAGATGACTCACTTCGTCTTCAGTGTCAATCACCATTGCAAATGCCAAGCCCATTATAGCCAAATCCTTCAGGGAGTTGTTACGTCCATCTCCGGCAGTGGAGAAGGCAGGTTTCTTAAAGGGGCAGCATCCCATAAAAAGAGATTGCTGTCTGACTATGCTGCAGGAGACATGAATTTTTCAGTCTGTTTTATTTTATCCTTCTAAAAACAGATTCTCCATCAATCCTGTTCACCCTGCACGTAAACAAAACCAGTGACCAGGAGAAAGAAAGCTTCAGGAAAAAAAAAGGAGTAAAAAAAAACACAGAGATGCTCTGAGCCAACACCCAGTGGTTGTCCCACGGGACTGGTACGCTATTTTGGGCTTGCTCAGTGCTTTCGTCATGGTAGAGGTAGTCAGAGGTTGTCGCATTTGATGCTAGGATGTTGCATCTTGCGTCACTATGGTTTTAGAAGAAGAGACAACTCCTTTAAAGCCATCAAGGTTATAAAGTTTAGCTGGAGGATGTTACTGATTGATCTTAACAGCACAGAACTGCTTCGCTTTGCTTTAGCATGTCGTTACAGGCTCCCGAGGAGGAGAATACCTTTAATGCTCCTGCATTAAAATTAGAAACCACTCAAAAGCGTGGTATGAACTGTCGTGAGAGCTTTGTTTTAAAATGTATTTTTGGACACACAGGATGTTGTGCTGTCAGGCTGCAATATAAGTTGTTAATGAAGCATTGTAGCAAATGTCTAAGGTAAGTTTAGTCCGACAGGGCTTTATAAGACCTTGGTGTAAAGATTTGGTGTTAGTAGTCTACTCACATGGGAGCAGGAGGGCAGATGCATGGAGCACAATGATATGCCGCCTACTCAAGCCTAATTACTGAGGAACCTCTTAGTGATTTACACAAATTCATAGGTGACCTGATGAGTTGTCACTAGTGGGTAATTAAAAGTGCACAGTGACACAATGGAAAAAAAAATTCATCAGTCCCTTCGGACTCCTTAGCTGTCATGCTCCAAGTGTATCGAGAAATGTGCCATTTCGTTTCATTAGTGATCCAGTGAAATCTTTGGATGTCTGATGAAAATTGAGGAAAAATTAGGCCCTCTTGACTACAGTGAAATAATTTTTTAAAACATTTAATTTACAGTGCATCTCCCCTTTTTGGTGTAAGATGGTAAAAATGTCAGTGCAGTGACGTTATATTAACAAATTAAATTACAAACTGTGTATTTACTCTTACTGGATTAAGTTTGGTATCCAGTACTACAATTTTCTTCTGTATCATTATAACAGACCTTGTGTACAAAAATTAGGGGAGATATTTGTACTCATTGGCCACTTTTTTAGGTACACCAGTTGTACTGTGTGTTAATTCAAATATCTAATAGGCCAATCGCTTGGTGGCAATTTGATACATTTAGGCATGAAGACGTGGTCAAAGTATCTGCTGAAGGTCTAACTGAGCATCAGAATGGGAAAGACTGGTCATTTCAGTTGATGTTTCAGATATGTTTAACTTCTTTTCCATTTTTAGCAAAGCACTCTGTCTCTGTGTGCTGGTGCATAATCATCCTGATACACGGCAATGCCTTCAGGATACAGTGTTTGAAATATTGGGTGCACATGGTTCTCTAGAATGGTTCAGTAGTCCTTGGCAGTGACATGCTCATCTAGCAAAAGTATTGGGCATAGGGAATGCCATGATATTGCAGCCCAAACCATTACTGATCCACCCCCATGCTTCACTCTGGACATGCAACAGTCGGGGTGGTACAATTCTTTAGGGCTTGTCCACACCGTAACTCTCCTAGATGTGCAAAAGACAGTGAAGGTGGACTCACCAGAGAGCAATATATGTTTCACATTGTTCACAGCCCAAGGTTTTTGCTGCTGGCACTATTGAAACCAACTTTGGAATTGGTACGATTGACCAAAGGTTTGGTTATAGCAGCAGGGCCGTGTATATTGACCCTGTGGAGCTCCCGACGATGACAGCTTCCTCTTGCATTCAAAGTTATTCCTGTTGGATGGGGTTCGTCCTTCTTGGTGCTATGCTGACATTACCCTGGATATTACCCTGGACTCTTGATACAATACAAAGTTTTGCTGTCTTGGTCACAGATGCGTCAGCGAGACGTGCACCAATAGTTTGTCTTCTTTTGAACTCTGATATGTCACCCATAATGTTGTGTGCATTGCAATATTTTAAGTAAAACTGTACTCTGCTAATTAAACCTTCACACTATGCTCTATGGCCCCCATGATGTTCAAATTATATTATAGATGTTCAAATATATTATATATATATACATATACAGTTGAAGTCAGAAGTAGACTATCGAAAAAAAAATTAGCTTAAAGGGGCGAATAATTTTGTAATCATTTTGGGCTAATAAAATTAAAAGCTGCTTTTATTCTAGATGAAATAAAACAAATAAGACTTCAGAAGAAAAAAACATTATCAAATAACTTTGAAAATGTCCCTGCTCTGTTAAACATCAATTGGAAAATATTTAAAAAAGAAAAAAACAAATTCAAAAGAGGGCGAGTAATTCTGACTTCAACTGACTCAAAAAAAAAAAAAAAAAAAAAAAAAATATATATATATATATATATATATATATATATATATATATATATATATATATATATATATATATATATATATATATATATATATATATATATATATATATATATATTTATATATTGTAACTGCCACCAGCAGTAATGCCTCGTAAACGTCTGAGGACAATAACTCATATAACCACCTTGAATCAGATAATCTACAGCAGAAGATCATACATAAGATCATGTCATACCATACGTGCTACTTCTGTTAGCTAACAGCAGGTAACTGATGCTACGATTCCCTCAGGATCACCAGAATGTGACAATAGAAGCATCCTGCTGGTGACAAAATGTCTGCCAAATATGGGGCTATTTTTTGGCATTTTTTTGAGTACCTTTGCAGTGAGCATTATTTAAATGCCACAATTGGCTGTGAGTATTGATGCCATAATGCATTTGAGCATGTTTTGGATTTGGCGGCATTCAGTCAGTGTAAAATTGTTAACTATTTACTCATCTTAATGTCTTTCCAAACCTTTATTACTTTATTTTTATAACACAAAAGGACATGTTAAGTAGATGTGAGTGAATCAGGCTTGCTACTGTTCAGCTGACAAAAAGCACCATACACGCATATTGAAACAATGTGGTTAGTTTGAGGAACAGACTGAAATATAAATTATTAACATGGTGTGACCCGTCGGCGCAATAGCCTAGTGGATAGCGCACCGACATATGGTGCAATAGCGCGTCAGGGCGTCCCGAGTTCGAATCCCGGCTCGAGGACATTTCCCTACCCTACCCCCCTCTCTCTCTCTCCAACTTCACTTCCTGTCTAAATACTGTCCTATCTAATAAAGGCAAAAAGGCCAAAAATAAATCTTTAAAAAAAAAAAAAAAAAAAAAAAACATGGTGTGACCCTTCTTTACAATCCTAAATGAAATTTGAGAGTTACTGTAACCTTCAATTTGAGGACTGTTTAGGGGTGCAGAAGAGCAGCCCGTTCTGATGTCTCTGGGGTTCTGTTGTTATGTCCTGGAAGAAGGCACTTAACCCACAATTGTTGCACACTGCACCCCTGTCTCATCTGCTCATGACTCCAACTCTGCCGCCAAGCCAAAGAGCAGAGATGACTTAACGGCTCAATAGCTTGGAAAAAAATGTCTCAAAAGCTGTGTTAGGGTCATTTCTTGAAGCCAATTTCTATTTTGAATTTTTCCACACACTGTGCCTATAAAAAGTGCCCACCTTCTACAAGAATGAACCACTGAAGACTGATTTAGCATTGCACATCTGACCACCGCAATTTGTCCCAATTATCCAATTCACAAATGCTCACTTATAGTAGGTTGCATGAGATTGTGAGAGTTTTCAACCCTTGCCCACCCATCAATTCTCTGTTGGATTGAAGAATGTAATTTAGCCACTACAGTACATTATTATTGTCGTTGTAATCTTGAAAAGATTTGGCTTTATTCTTAGGGTCACTGATTTTCTGAGAATCAAGTCTTCTCCCAAGCCATAGGTGTCTTACAAATGCTTTCAAGTTTTCCACTAGGCTTTACTTGCATATTGTTAAACCTTTTATTTCTTCGTCTACCATAACAAGTCTTTCAGGGCTTGCTGGATAAGAGCTTTCTCACTGTGTGAGGTTCCCACCACAGGTATGATGTCTTTCTGATCATCCTTATGTCAAGCGAGGAGTTTATTCTGATGGCAAAAAAATAAATGTTGGTCTCATCAGTATATAGAAAGTTTTTCCAGCTGGCTTCAGAATCTCCCACGTACCAGGAAAAGGCACATTGCATAATTTCCAGTCTCAACCATTGAAGCTGTCATTGGGTCTTCCCTCATTCCTTCATTTTCTTTCTTGGATGGAGGAAAGAATTGTAGATATACAGCTGTGCCATATTCTTTCAATTTTTCTGATGTAACTGTACTACCAAGGATTCTCAGTGACTTGGAAATTTTCTTATTTCAAGCCCCTGCCTTGTGCTTTTCAAGTACTTTTTCTCAGAGTTGCATGGAGTGTTCTCTTCATCTCTTGATGCAAGTTCTGCTACAGTACTGACGTACCAATTTGGACCTTCCAAAGGATATTTATACTATAGTCAACTGACAAGCAGGTGAAAAAAGGTGGAATAAAATTAATCATTTTGCATGCATATCGAATGCACAGTGTTGTGAAAAATTGTTTGCCTATTACCGATTTTTTTTATTTAGGTTGTTACACTTTAATGTTTCAGATTATTAATCAAATTTAAATATTAGTCAGAAATAACACAAGTAAATGCATCATACAGTTTTGAAATTAAGGTTTTATTATTTTGGGACAGTAAAATACAAAACTACATATCCCTGTGTGAAAATGTGTTTGCCCCTAAACCTAATAACTGGTTGGGCAACCTTTAGGAGCTACAACCAGTGGTGGAAAGAGTACTGAAAAATCATACTTAAGTAAAAGTACCATTACTTGCCTAAAAATGTAGTGCAAGTAGAGTAAAGGTATCTGTTGTAAATATTAGACCTTTTAAAAGTACTCAAGAGTAGTGAGTAGTAAGTATTACGCTGTGAAAAGCGATGCATTTACATGTAATTTGTGGATGTGTGTAACCGTAACATTCTGTAGTGCATTTAGTGATTGCCCAGCACCCACACAACATGATAAGACCTTGATATTAGGTTATATTTAGGTTGTGATTTCAGGTGACCAAAATTCAGTGTCTAGCCAGTGTCTAAGGACAACGTTATTTATGATGTCTAATAATGAATGACGTTGATATTTGGTTGTGTTAGAAACTGACCAAAATCCAACAATGAGCCAACATCTTAAACCATATTGACGTCAAAAACTTCAGGTATGGCAACCAAAATCCAACATCTGATATACGTCACAGTGGTAATGTCCACACAAAGTCAAGCTGTAACATCATTAGATGTTGATATTTGGTTGATTTTAGGTTGGCCGTTGGACATTGACGTCAGCTTGACGTTGGGTTCTGACGTCAACCTAATTTTCATTTCCAAACAAAATGCAACATCCCCACGACGTTGAGGTACAACGTCAATCTGACGTCATGTTGATGTATTTTGCCTGCTGGGAGTTTAGGGCCAATTTGGTCACCATACAGTAAACATCCGTCATCTTCTCATCAAAGACATGCATTTAAACAGTCTCTGGGTCAATGCATGTAAAGATTTTGGACATCTTCTTGGACACTTTTAATGCTTCCAAACAGTTTGCTGCAATTATAAATCAGCCATGTCTGGTAGTTCGTTATTATGCAATTTACCTTCTATGTGGTGTGATTTGATTGGAAGGGAATCGCAGGACTGATTTTTCTAATCCCCATAAACAGGAAAAAATAAAGTAGTGACTGCAGGTTGAAGGAAAGTAGTGGAGTAAAAGTACCCATACAGCACTAAAAATATACTCAAGGGTAAGTAAAAGTACACATTTTTAAATTAAAAACTACTCAATTACAGTAGTTTGAGTATTTGTAATTTGTTACTTTACACCACTGGCAACAACTGCAATCAAGTGTTTTCAGTACCTCGCAATGAGTCTGTTACAGCACTGGAGAGGAGTTTTGGCGCACTCATCTTTGCAGTGTTGTTGTAAATCAACCACATTAGAGAGTTTCATGGTCATGCCACAGCATCTCAATTGGATTCAGGTCAGGACTTTGACTAGGCCACTACAAAGTATTCATTCATGCTGTTGTGCGTGGATCATTGTTCTACTGCAGAACCCAAGTTTACACATTTTTCACACAGGGCTATGTAGTTTTGGATTTTGTTTTCCTTTAATAGTAAAAAACCTTCATTTCAATACTGCATAATGGGTTTACTTGTATTCTCTTTGACTAATATTTAAATTGTCTTGATGATCTGAAATATTAAAGTATGCTAAGAAAAGAAATAAGTAAGGTGGCCAACATTTTCACACATTTTTGTTTTCACACCACTGTATATACTTGTGTATACTGTATGTATATACACTATATTTCCGAATGTTTTGAGATAACTGCCTTTACATGCATAGGTAATTTAATGACATTCCAATCTTAACTTTAGTTGTCTCCGCTGCTCTAGAATCCAGTGGTGGCATACCAATGCATCTGATGCTTTGCATTGCATTTGACCCCGCTCAGATATTTTTTTACGTGGCCCACTGCTTCATGTCTGAGTTACTGTTGTATCCAATTGCTTACACTTTGTAATAATACCATTAAGAATTGACCATAGAATATTTAGTAGTGAGGAAGTTTCACAAATTGGCCAAATCCTGGCCAAATTTTACCCACTGGGCTCTGTCCATCATGGCCTCCTAACATCCCCATATCATAATTGGCTTTATCATGCTGTCTCCTCTCCACCAATCAGCTTGTGTGTGGCCTGGCGCAATATGGCTGCGGTCGCATAATCCAGGTGGATGCTGCACACTGGTGATGGATGAGGAGATCCCCCCAATGTGTAAAGCGCTTTGAGTGTCCAGAAAGCGCTATATAAATGTAAGGAATTATTATTATTATTAAATTGACTTATTGCACATGGTGTCCCACCATGCTTGAATTCACTGAGCTTCTGAAAGTGACCCGTTCTTTCAAAAATTTGCAGTCTGTATGCATGTGCTTAATTTTATACACATGCGGCAATGGAAATGATTGGAAAACCTGAATTCAGTGAAATCAATGATGTGTTTGTGTGTGTACCCTTTGCTTTTATTATTTTTTCTTTACTTTTTTGTTCTATTATTTGTTTCTTTTCTTTTCCCTTGATGTCTATGCTCTGTTTTTAGCTCATACCTCTATCCAATAGTTCTATGTTTAAAAGAAGACATCGATTGATGTGTTTTGCTCTGCAGAAAGTATTTTGATTGATACTAAAGGGCCATATTGTGTAGTGAGAGGGTAATCTTTCAGAGCATAAAAAGTAATGAATTACTAAAAGCAAAAAAGAGAGACGAACCCACTTGTGTATGCTTTTTTTATGTGGAAAATGAAGTCATGACCGAAGAAGACAAAGGGATGAATCATTACTAAAGATTAGAAAATGCGCCCATTCTTTAATAAAAATCAATACCTCTATGTGCACTATATGTGTATCTTTTAAAGCAATTAATATAATGAAAAAAAAATGTTTTGAAATGAGTCTATTTCTATGTATTGTTGGTTTCTGGCAACTTATTGCATAGTTCAAATTTTGTTTAGAAACTGTCACATAGACTGTTATAAATTAGATGGAACCTGTGTGAATTTCAGTAGAGCAAATCAGGGAATTCAAGAAAATACTTTATTTATTTATTCTGTATTCATTCATTCATTCATTTATTTATTTAATTTTTAAATAAAACAGTTGAAACATCAACATATCTTCAAAATATCTTCTTTCAAAAGAAGAAGAGAAGTCATAAAGGTTTTGAATGATATAACAGTTCTGGGCAAACTTTAAGCAAGTGATTTCAAAGGGTAAATGAGCACTTGGATTGAAATCTTAAAAAGAAAGAAAAAGGACACACGATGAAAGACATTATATTGTTTTAGTAATTAAAAAATCATTATCCTCAAAGTGGTATAGCATCTTTATAATGTGAATACTTAGCAGAAAACTTTTCCTCAAACAATATTACATGATATTTACTGTATGATAATCTCCGAAAGCAACACTTTTGTTAGAAATTAAAAAAGTATCATTAGAAATGCACTGATAGGATCACTTTTTTGGTGGCCTAAATAGATGAACAACTATTGTCTGAATTGTAATATCAGTACTGTCACTTTTCACATGTTTAAATTTTTGTAATTTAAAATACATTCATTCATTCATTTTTTTTTTTTTCGGCTTAGTCCCGGCTTAGAACATGCAAACTCCACACAGAAATGCCAACTGATCCAAGCAGATTAAATATCTTCTGTATATTATAGCTACACTGTAAAAATCCACACAAATCATTCATATTGTTCCAACACAAATCGCTTAAGTTATCTTATCAAATTTATATGTATTGAACATAAAACAAAATTAAAGTTGTCCCAAAAAATCTCCAGAATTGTTTCAGCTCATTTTAAATGCGTATAGTTGTTTATAAAGCAGTAAAAATCATTTTTTGAGTGTAGATTTATTGCTTAGTTGTTGTTTATTTATAGTCACATAAATCTAACAATCACATAAATTGCGCACAACAGAGTTTTACAATGATTATCTATCGACCTCATAATTTTTTCAAATAACACCAAACTGAAACTCAATTCAACCGAAACCTTTTTTCCTCCAATGGGGGCCTTTTCAGCAAAGGCCAACCTAATGCAGGGTTTCTGTTTTGCGTTTAATGTTTTTTTCCCCTTCTTTATCTCCATGTTTTCATTCTCTCTGTGTATCTGCCCCTCTCTCTCTTTCTCCTCTCGCTAGTATTGAATGGCACACCGGGCGTACTGAAGCTGGTTGTTGTGACTCATCGTGTCGTCTTGTTCTCCCTTCTCTCTCGTTCTGCCTGCTTTTCAGACAGGAGAGGGAGACGCAGCCCCTCCACCATTGATGACCTCCTGTTCAGCTCATGCACGCTTTCACCCCTCCACCAACGTCACTATCGATCCGCATGTTTCTGCCCCCCCCCCCCCCCCCCCCCCCCAAAAAAAAAAGCCTCATCTATGTACTGATGTTTCATGCAGGAGGTGGGTCCATTTTAACCAACTGAAGCTTTTGTTTTTTCTTCTTTTGGTACCAAACGTACTTTTAAAGTGTTTGTTTTCATGATCGACACAAAAAGTGGCAAGTCCTCTACGTATACTATTGTAGTATGCTAGAGCCACACAAGCGCATATGTTGTTGTTCCTGTCAGTATCATAAGGGGGCAGTTGAATTTGAGGGCTGAAAGTGAGTCATCAGCTGAGGAATAATGATTTAGCTCTAAAACACAGGATGAAATTGAATCAGAGGGAAAAACAGTGATGCCCGTGTGCCAGGAAATCATTTTTTATATCCTAGGGCAAAGCGCCTCGGAAACATTAAATGTTTTAAACAATACGTCTCATTTGCTGTTTGTTAAACTCATCTGTCTGCTTAAAATGATCGCTTTTATTTAATCACGTAAAATCCGACATCAAATCAGCTCAAGTTGCTGTCATTATGCTGGATTTATTAATTACAATTGCTACAATTTCCTCGTGCAGCCTGTTCTTTTTAATCCAGTTTTTTTACAATATCTAATTCTTTCCGATGTATAAGTTAATTTGTTGCTGTTCGTGACTGAAGAGCACGAAGGATGAAGACTTTTTTTTGTTGTTGTTGCTGTTGCTATGGACACAATGCTTGATAGTGCATGACTGGCTCTGACCTCATGCACTCGAGGGTACGATGCGCAAAAACTATCGATCTGCAGCTGTTTAATTCGTAAATGCTAAAACTATCAAAAGAGAAGGAAAAAGGCTGGTTTAAAATCATGTGGAAAGGCAGTGGAATATAAAATAGAAACATGAATGTTCAAATTCGAAGATGAGAACAGGAGTGACTCATGTACGATCACAGATTTCTCTCTCATGAGGTGAAGAGAAACTATATTTCTCGTTCTTAGCGTGAGATGAAATTGAAAAATCATGCCTTGTGACTCTCTGACACACAGCTCTTCCTCTCGCTCTGCCCCATGTATTTTCCCAGTTGGGACTAATGACACGTATCTATTAGAAGCTACTAATTACTGTGTCTTTGTGGTGCGCTGGCCAGTGGTGGACTGGAACTGTTCAGCCTGTGGCGTCTGTGTCTCACAAGTTAATCAGTGTGCAGCGGAATGAGAGAAGTACAAAAAGACTGCTATAGAAGCACTGCCTGTTTTGGCTATCAAAGAAGCGCTATTAGAAATTTGATGGAATTCTCACAATGCTTTTAATATGACTCGGCGAAAGTAGACGGAGCTATTCAAGCATTGAAAAATATTGCAAACATATTTTCTGAAGAAGCTGTTCTTTTCTTTACAAGCATCATAAAAATGAATAATAATAATAATGATTTTTTTTTTGAAAAAGGTTGGAGTGACACAGTGGCTCAGTGGTTAGCGCTGTTGCCTCACAGCAAGAAGGTCAATGGTTCGAGTCCCAGCTGGGTTAGTTGGCATATCCGTGTGGCGTTTGCATGTTCTCCCCGTGTTCGTGTGGGTTTCCTTCAGGTGCTCCGGTTTCCCCCAAAGTTCAAAGACATGCGCTATAGGTGAATTGATTAAACTAAATTGGCCGTAGTGTACAGTATGTGTGTGCTTGTAAGGGTGCTTTTACACTAGCATTTTGGTCCGCACCCGGGTTTGTTTGACATCAAAGTACGGTACGTTTCGCTAATGTGAAGGCTGTCTTCTGAACTCGGGTGCGCACCTGTGAACCATAATGTAATGTGTATTTATATAGTGCATTTATTGTGTTGGGTCATACACCTAAAGCACTTCACAATCATGGGAGGGGGGGGGGGGGGGGGGTTCACACCACCACCAGTGTGCATCATCCACTTGGAGGATGCAACGGCAGCCACATGACAACGGCGCCAGTGCGCTTACCACACACCAGCTATAGATGGAGTAGAGAGAGAGTGATAGAGCCAGTTTGGTGGATGGGGATGATTGGGTGGGCATGATGGGTAAGGGCGGATGGAGGGAATTTGGCCAGGAGACTGGGGTTACACCCCTACTCTTTACGAGAAGTGCCATAGGATTTTTAATGACCACAGAGAGTCAGGACCTCGGTTTAACATCTCATCCGAAAGACGGCGCTCACTGACAGTATAGTGTCCTCTTCACTTTATTTGTGTATTAGGACTCACACAGACCACAGGTTGAGCGCCCCCTGCTGGCCTCACTAACACCACTTTCAACAGCAACCTAGTTTTCTCATGTGGTCTCTCATCCAGGTACTGGCCAGGCTCAGCCTTGCTCAGCTTCAGTGAGTAACCAGGGCTGCAGTGTGATATGGCTGTGGCAACCATACCTGAGTCCACCTGAATGAAAGAGGTGGCCTGGGGTACGGTTCGTGCAAACTCTGGTATTGTTTACTTCTGATATGAATGCAATTGTACCAAATAACTGTGCAAACACAGTGATAATGTCTGCTTATCTCCACCAAAAACAACTGCAGACATTGTGTAATGTTTTGAACTTTTTTAATGTTTTTTTTGGCAGCAGCAGCAGCAGATAGACGAAAGTGGCTCTCTGTATTTTGGTTTTGGTAACAAAAGCAATAGATTCAGTAAAAGCAGAATGATATATTGGTATCACTCATGTAATTTAGCAGCTCTTGTAGTTTTTCATGTTTTAGTTAAAGTTTTAGGAATTTTGTTGTTTGTTTTTTTGTCATTTTATTGTTTCAAATACGTCCACAGTATTAATAAAAATTAACAAAAATTCATTCATTCATTTTCCTTTGGCTTAGTCCCTTTATTCTTCAGGGCTTGCCATAGCGGAATGAACCGCCAACTTATCCAGCATATGTTTTACACAGCGGATGCCCTTCCAGCTGCAACCCATTACTAAGAAAACCCATACACACTCATTCACACACATACACTACGGCCAATTTAGTTTATTCAATTCACCTATAGCGCATGTCTTTGGACTGTGAGGGAAACCAGACCACCCGGAGGGAACCCACGCGAACATGGGGAGAACATGCAAACTCCACACAGAAATGCCAACTGACCCAGCCGGGACTCAAACCAGAGACCTTCTATGACTAAATATGATAAACAAAATGAAATCAGTTAAAGGTTTAAAACAGATAAATAGGTAAATGAGAAGGACACTGCATTTCTACATTGGTATCACTCATGTAATTTTGAATTTCTTGTAGTTTTTATTAATGGTTTAAATTAGTTTTTCGTGTTTTAGTTAAAGTTTTAGGAATTTTTATTGTCATTAGCTACGTTTCCATCCACCTATTTTAATGCACATTTTGAAGATGCGCATAAAAAAAACAGTAGATGGAAAAGGCTAAATGCACATAAATTTTGCAAATGCAAATAAATAACATATCAGGATTGTCTTCTGAGGCGCAGGTCGGTTATTAAATAAAGGAAAGATTCACGCAGGCTCTCCTACCACAGCAAATTCCGTTTTTACTTTTGATATTTGGCGCTAGTTAATCAGGAAGTGATGATTTTGTTCTCTTTGACTACTTGGAAGGAAACGCTGCTTTATTTGCATGTCTTATATGCGATATTCCAGTTATGCGCATAAATTTCATTTGCATCTTTGGATGGAAACATAGCTACTGTTTTTTGTCGTTTTATTGTTTCAAATTTGTGTTGGTTACAATTAGTTAACTATCAAGCAGTTATTGAAGTTTTTAATAAGAGTGTGAATTAGTTTAAGTGTGAATATTGTCAATTTCCCTGTCAGTTTTAGGTAGTTTTAGTCATTTTGTTGTTTTGTATTGTGAATAAAAACAATTTTATATATGCGTGCTTATTTTGGTTTTAAGAAATGTTTATTTTAGTTTTTATTTATTTATTTGTTTAGTTTGTTTATTTGTTTGTTTGTTTTCTGGGGTTGTTGGCTTCTCCCGCCAGTAACCAGTGTGAAAGAAGCCGTGAATGGGGTTTGATTTTTCAAATTGATTGGCACTTCAGGTGGAAAACAAACAAAAACCTTGACCTCAGTGGCTTCTTCTTCACATACGTTTCACACAAGTTAAAAATGTGAATGAATCATCGGTATTGAAAGCTTGATCAGGCATTTCAGCAGCAAATATTTAGTGTCGGTGCTATTGAGGACGGATTGGTATTGTTTAGGGTATGACGTGCAGGTGGGTGGATGGACATGGGAAATGGGCCCGAGGTGTAGTTGCCACTGTGGCTCTTAGAAACCACTGAGACGCTTTCAACAGGAGAGACGATGACTCATGCATTGACTTTTGAGTGAGAACACAGGATAGTGTCTCCGGTGTGAGCGTGCCTGTTTGTAAGGAAGAGAGGAAGAAGAGAGAGAATGCGCAAATGTGTTTTCCGACCGCTTTGAAAAGTAGCGACAAACTTCATGGACAGCGGTCTCGTTATTTAGAGTAAAATCAATGTCTGGTTGAACATTGAGTAGCTTTGTTCAAGCCGAAAGTAGTTTTCATCATGGATAATGCATTTTAGTTTTCTGATTCCCGTCTGTTTTTTTGTTTGGTATCCAACAGGTTGTTCTGGACTTAACCTTTGGGGCCGGAGGTCATTCGAAGGCAATTCTGCAGTCGGTTCCTGGTGTAACGGTGGTGGCTGCAGATCGTGACCCCACAGCTTTCAGAATGGCCCAGCGATTAGCTGAAGAATACCAGTGAGTTACACTTTTACACTTTTAAAACTTGCCAAACATTTAAATTTACTCATTATTTACTCACCCTTAAGTGGTCCCAACCCATTTTTTAAATTCTGTTTATCACAAAAAATGTCTTCAAGAAAGCTGACTTCCATACAAGGAGAAACAAAAACAATGGAGGTCATTGTTTATAGGTTTTCGGCTTTTTTGAAAAAACATATTTGGCGTTCAACCTAACAAAAAACTCAAACAGGGTTGGAACAAGTAAAAGTATCCAAATTAAACAACACAGCAAGAACAATTTTTTTAAAATATATACACAGTTGCAGGCAAAACTTTTTTTCATCTTCTAAATGTAAACTTTTTTTTAAAGATTTTCCAAGTGTTTCTGAATAACGATGCAAGGAAATTTTCAGTTTTTCTTTTGTTTTGGTTGGAATAAAAGCAGTTTTTAAATGTTTGAAATAATTTTTAGGATCAGTATTGTTAGCCCTCTTAAGAAATGTCTTTCTTTTAAAAAAAAAAAGAATGGCTTACAAAACAAACCACTGTTTTCTAATGACTTGCCTAATTATCCTAACTTGCTTATTTAACCTTATTAACCTAATTAAGCCTTTTAATTACACCTAATTATACTGCCAAATACTAGTATCTGGCTAAATAACTAGTAAAATATTATGTACTGTAATCATAGCACAGACAAAAATTAATTAATTATTAGTAATTAGTTATTACATTTATTAGGTTTAAAACTGTGGAAAAACAAACTCTCCATTAAATAGCAAATATTTGAGAATGAATTAAAAATTTACACGAGGACTAATAATTTTGTCTTCAACTGTACATTTAAATTTTTAGAAGTTTAAAGGAGTAGTACATAGTATATAAGTACGTAGTTATAGTATATATAATAATTTGCTATAATAAACAAGTTGCTATCCAAACAGTTGAAGTCAATTAAATGGTGACCAATCATTCTGGAAGTGAAGTACTAGAAGTGAGTACACATTAATTATGGATTGGCACACTCTTTTCTGAGTCTTATTATTTGGCATTACTACTGGTTTACTGAATAAACAGTGGCTCTATTTTTAATCTAGTGATCAAAGTTTTCTTAAGGAAAACTGTATGGGTAGCCCTATTTCTTTCACGTAACTGTAATTTTAAAACAGCAACAGAACGAAACTATTAAAATTGATTAGCTTTTCAAAACATATACATTAAATAATACATTATGAGCAGGTTAAGTAAAATATAATAAATATTAAAGTACTTTTTCACACAGGACTATTTTGGGATTTAGTTTTCCCTTAATAATAAAAACTCTAAAAAACTCTAAAAACTTAAAAAAACTGCATGATGTGTTGCGTTTGCTTGTGTTGTATATATATATATATATATATATATATATATATATATATATATATATATATATATATATATACTGTACACTCACTGGCCACTTTATTACATACACCACAATGGCCTGATTGGTTTGAGATTATAGAAGTGAGTGAGTTATAACCGCTAGTTATAACTGAGGTATGCAGAAGAGCATCTCTGAACGCACAACACGTCCAACCTTGAGGCGGATAGGCTACAGAAGCAGAAGATGATACCGGGTGCCACTCCTGTCAGCTAAGCACAGGAAACTGATGCTACAATTAGCACAGGCTTACCAAAATTGGACAATAGAAGAATGGAAAAGCATTGCCTGGTCTGATGATCGATTTCTGCTGCGACATTTGGTATGGTAGGGTCAGAATTTGGCGTCAACAACTTGAAAGCATGGATCCATCATGCCTTGTATCAACTGTTCAGGCTGGTGGTGGTGGTAGTGTAATGGTGTTAGGAATGTTTTCTTGGCACACTTTGAGTTCATTAGTACCAATTGAGCATCATGTCAAAGCCACAGCCTACCTAAGTATTGTTGCTGACCATGTCCATCCCTTTATGACCACATTGTTCCCATCTTGTGATGGCTACTTCCAGCAGGATAACGCACCATGTCATAAAGCGCGAATCATCTCAGACTGGTTTCTTGAACATGACAATGAGTTCACTGTACTAAAAATGGCCTCCACAGTCACCACAACTCAATCCAATAATCCAATAGAGCACCTTTGAGTTGTAGTGGAATGGGAGATTTGCATCATGGATGTGCAGCCGACAAATCTGCAGCAACTGTGTGATGCTATCATGTCAATATGGGCCAAAATCTCTAAGAATTATTTCCAGTACCTTGTTGAAACTCTGCCACGAAGGATTAAGTTAGTTCTGAAGGCAAAAGAGGGTCCAACCCGGTAGTAGTAAGGTGTACCTAATAAAGTATATATATATATATATATATATATATATATATATATATATATATATATATATATATATATATATATATATATATTAGAGATGCCACAATTCTCAATACAATATTGAACCGTTCGGTACGACATCCACGGTTCAATACGCGCTTGTGAATTGCGGTTTTTCCGGTTTTACGTTTGAATAATTTATGTGCGTTTTATTTCTCTCCGAATAGACTGTTTGTGTGTCCCTGTAAGTTTACGAGCTGAGATGAGGAAACTCCTCCCCGCGAGTAAATATACAATCACTACAGGGCTCGAAAATAAGGACTGCCCGATGGCCCGGGGCCAGCATGAGAGACGCTCGGGCCAGTGTACAGAATGGTCACTGGCCCGATCGGGCCAGTGCTGCCTTGTCACAAAAGTTTGGCTGCGACTGTCTGTCAATTGCGTTCAAATACAATCTTAGGGTGCTTTCACACATAGACGTTTGTTTCGGAATCTGTCTCTTTCCCCCCGTTAGCGCGGTTCGTTTGGCATATGCGAGTCCAGGAATCGCGCTCAAATCAGCGCCAAATCAATCGCTCCGAGATCGCCTGAATGAGGTGGTCTCTGCTCGATTGAGCTGATCGATTGTAGTGAGAAAATAAAACAATTCAACGAACTAAGGACCCAGGCTATACCACAGTGTATTATGATTGTGTAATAGCCATATATACGAATGATGAGCAGGACGGGATGTCATTCCTACCGGTAAATGTGCGTTTCGTGTCTAATGCGAAAGTGAAAGCATGCTGAAATATTAACGAGAGCTGGTTATCAGTTAGGAAGATTGAACGAAGTTACCAACTGATAATCTTTCCATATTTTAATCTTATAATATGTTATATTAGGCCTGTGGTTTTGTTCATTTCTGCACTGACAGCTCGAAAGAAAGATCAACATTGATCTGCTTCATGATCTAATGCATGATCTGATGATCGGTTCATCTATTTATTTGTAATTTAAGCCCATAATGCATAATTCTAGCCAACGTTTCTTTAATAGATTAATTCAATAGATTTTTACAAAACTTGACAACTGAAATGAGGCTCTGTATGAGAAAGTCTGACCTCTCTGATTTATATTTATGTCTGTGGGTGTCAAATTTAAAGTGCATATTTTCGCTTATAAAATATATACACAACTGCTCAAAAGTTTGGGGTTAGTATGATTGTTAAATATTTTAAAATAAGCTTCTCCTGCTCACCAAGGCTACATTTATTTCATCATAAATATAGCACACATTGTAAAATTGTAAAATGTTATTGCACTATAAAATAACTGTTCAAAAGTAGTTTATCATTTAATTTAATCATTTATTCCAGTGATTTTAAAGATGAATTTTCAGCTTCATTATTCCAGTCTTCAGAGTCACATGATCCTTCAGAAATCACTCTAATATTAATTATTATTGTTTTTATTATTATTATTATTATTAATGGTAATAGTAATAAAAGCAATAATGTCTGGAGTAATAATTTCATTTGAAACTACATACAATAAGAAAGCAGTTATTAAAAAAAATTAAATTAATATTTAATGCCCAGTTTGTACATAGGCTACCAGCAGCTGTGAGATTTTAGTGTTAATTTTTTTTATTATACAATACACTAGGAACTAGTGTACCTTTCTTGGCTTTGAAGTAAAATAAAGGAGTATTGCAATAAATCTTTTTTATTTTTTTCTCTTTCTTACTGTTCCTATTGCCTAAGCATAGAATAACAATAAAAAAAACACTTATGTGTTAAACCATCAGAACCGAACCGAACCGAAAACCGTTTTAAAAAACCGAGGTATGTATTGAACCGTAAGCTAACTGTATTGTTGCATCCCTAATATATATATATATATATATATATATATATATATATATATATATATATATATATATATATATATATATATATATATATATATATATATATATATATATATATATATATATATATATATATATATACAGTTGAAGTCAAAATTATTAGCCCCCCTGAATTATTAGCCCCCCTGTTTATTTTTTTCCCCAATTTCTGTTTAACGGAGAGAAGATTTTTTTCAACACATTTCTAAACATAATAGTTTTAATAACTCATTTCTAATAACTGATTTATTTTATCTTTGCCATGATGACAGTAAATAATATTTGACTAGATATTTTTCAAGACACTTAAAGTGACATTTAAAGGCTTAACTAGGTTAATTAGGTTAACTAGGCAGGTTAGGGTAATTAGGCAAGTTATTGTATAACGATGGTTTGTTCTGTAGACAGTCGGAAAAAAAAAAATAGCTAAAGGGGCTAATGATTTTGTTCATAAAATGGCTTTTAAAAAATTAAAAACTGCTTTTATCATAGCCGAAAATAAAACAAATAAGACTTTCTCCAGAAGAAAAAATATTATCAGACATACTGTGAAAATTTCCTTGCTCTGTTAAACATCATTTGGGAAATATTTAAAAAATAAAAAAAAATAAAAAGGGGTGCTAATAATTCTGACTTCAACTGTATGTGTGTATATATATATATATATATATATATATATATATATATATATATATATATATATATATATATATATATATATATATATATATATATATATATATATATATATATATATATATATATATATATATATATATATATATTTACATATTTAGTGCTTAGCATAAATGAGTCCACCCCATTTTGCTGCATTTGAACAAAACAGATTTATTAAACATATATATTTATTAAAATAATATTTAATCACCAAAGTTTTTTTTTAAATAGTAACATAATACATTTAAATTCAAGTGAAATATTGCAAAACATACAAACTACATACTTTCCACAAAATTTTAAATAATTTTTTTGTTTTATTTATACAGTATATACGTGTGTCCGTGTGTATATATAAAAGTTTTTGGTAAGAATACGTGGAATTTCATGCCTATTAATTATTATAATTATATAATATTTGGCTCCTCTGTGCTGCACAGACCAATAATTAAAATGAAAATAGTGAAAAGTGATGTTTGACTTGCCAGATTAATTTGCACTTCAGGTGCAAGAACAAACCTCAACAGATTCTTCTTCACACATCTTTCTGAGTTAAAGATGTGAATGAATCATTAGGTTTGAAGCATTTAAACTGTCGGGGGAACTCGACACGTGTCTTTAATACCTGTGACTCGTTCCATGCCCATTGCGATCCAGTGGGTGACGGTCACGGGGCTCTTTGGTTTTGTTTATGAGTGTGTGAGAGAGAGATCCTCCAGTGCAGATACAGAATCCCCGCTCTCACCCACGCTCAGTCGAAAGGCCCCAGCGTCTCATTTGTCAGCGGGGCCTAAGGCTTCAATGACAGGGAGAGACGCTGCCACCCACGCAGGTTCCCCTGTTTCCTGCGTGCGAGAGTGTAGGATGAGGAGAGAGAGAGACAGAGAAGTAGAGCTAGTGTTTAATAAAAGAGAACCAGAGGAGCAGGCATGAGGGCTTTGCGGGCGTGTGGTGTGTGCGCGTGTGCATGAGGCAGCACTGAAAAAAGCTCCAAATGAGATGTTCCTGACTCTGCAGCGTGGGTAGAGATACCTCTTTACGTGGATTCCGGGGAAACCTGTCTCAGAGGGACCGCTGCTACAGAAACCAACGTAGGAGAGAGGAATGAGAGAGGGAGAGAGAGAGAGAGAGAATCAGGACAAGCTATTCTGTCAGCAGCTATATACTCCACCAATGAGGCCTTTGACTCCCACTCATGATGAGAGGCTGGAGAAGCTGAAGAAATCATGCAATTAGCCAATATTATTGGATGGCTGTGTAAGAGGAGCAGGCAGCCCACGCAATCATCTCTCACTCTCTCTCTCTCTCTCGGCTCCTCTTCTTTCCTCACTTCTACTCTCGTCCTCTTGTCTTCTCTCCTTTCTCCTCCTCTTCTTTTCTACTCATCTGCTCTCCTCATTTTCCATCTTGTTTTGTATTCTCTCTCCTCTTCTCTCACTTTTCTCCTCTTCTCCTTCTTGTCTCTTTTCTACTCACCTCTCTTTTTGCCTGCCTCATCTTCTCTTCCTTCATATTTTCTCTCACCTTATCTCCTCTTTTGATCTTATCCCTTATTTTGTTGTCTCATCTCCTCTCTTCTTATAATCTTGTCTCTTCCTCTGTCCTCTTGTCTCAGTTAATTTGACCTCATCTTTTTCCACCACTTGTTTTCTATTATTTCTCATATCTCCTTCTCTACACTCTTCGTGCTTCCTCTTTTCTCCACTTGTCTGAACTTTTAGCTGTGTTTCTATTACTCCTAACATTGTGCAAATTTAAATTGGGAATTGGAAATATGCATAATGGAAAACTCCCATATATCACACGAAGTAAGGGTGGTGCGAAGGCTGCCATGCCTAGATAATGTGATGGCAACCACAGCACAAATACCCTCACCACACCAGCTATGGAGAGATGGGGAGCCAGTTCAATGGATAGGAATTATTAGAAGTGCTATGGGATTTTTAATAGCCACAGATTGTCAGGGCACAATACTTACAGTATAGTGTCTGTCACTATACTGGGGCAGTAGGTCCCACATAGGGATGCAAAGATTAACCGATTTCACTATTAACCGCGCTTTTATTTGACATGGTTAATTAATCGTAAAGGCTTTTCAACACTGCATTTCTGCACAGAACAAAACTGCTGCAACTAAATAAAGTTATGTCAACTGTGCCCTAGTTTAAAGTTCCGAGCTTGTACATTAAGGCTAAAGTCACCTTTCCGCTGCCATTGACAAGCGACAGACTGGAAGTCATTCATTTCCAATGGAGAGTAGTCCGGGAGCTGCGTGAAGTGAAATTTTGATCTGATTGGAGCTGCGGATACTTTGAAATATTTGAGCTCCTGCGACTAGACTGTATGCGACCGGTCGACCGGGTGTGATATATTCCAGTGTTGTCCAAGCAGGTCCATGCGCGCAAGATGAGAAATGTTTTTTTTTTCTATATTTTTTTTATCCGAAAAAAGTTTGTATTAAAAAAAAATTAGATTCATAAATTAGTAATAAAAATATAATTGTTTTTTATGTTATCTCCACATTCTCTTCAAAAGTTTTAGCGGTTTATGAGTTTCTAGTACTGAATTCATTTAACCATGGTGAACGCACAGAATAAAGACTTTATTTTGGACACTGCGAGAACAGCTTCTCTCTCTTGGTGCACGTCAAAACTGAAAATTCTGTGCGACAGCCACAGGGGGGCGTATTCCGGCGTCGTGTCCAAATGTCGTGTGCAGTGGAAAGGCGGCTTAATATGCTCACACACTGGATTAACTATGACTGAGGCTATCAACTGGCGCCCTTTTTCACACCACACGTAACGGCCATTCACATATTGCGTCTTTTACACACACAAGTTCGTTATTTCCAATGGAGGAACATGGCTTGCGCACGCATATTGGTGTACCTAATACTCGAAAACATTTAAGCTTTTCAGAATGCTGCGAGTGAACCGCGAGTCACGTGACAAGAACAGACCACTCAGCTTTATAGGCTACTTTGTATGGAATATACACATTTCTACTCTGGTCCAAAATGAAAAATACAAAATGAAAAAATACCAAACATTTTTGTGATATAGTTGATCGAAGAAAGAGGTTCAGCAGCCTTTGAATATGTTTGTTCTCTTTAAAAGGGAAATACTTAGCTAATATGTAGCTTAGATTTACAGTAGACAAACACTGTTTTTTATTTATTCTTGTTTTTATTTATTTATTCATTGTTTTGTCATTTACTTTTAGTGTAAAATTATTACTTCTGTTTAAATGTTTTACTTTTTTCACTTATTTTTAAGTCCAACAAAAAATGGACTATTGTTTGTTTTTTAATATTATTTTGTGAAAATCATGTGCTTTTCTAAACTAGTATTGTTTTGAAATTAATGAATGCATAATAATCGTGAAAACCATGAAACCTCGATTATTCCTCAGACTATAATCGTACAACCAAAATTTATAATCGTTGCATCGCTAGTCCCACACAGACTACAGGGTAAGCGCTCCCTACACCCCATACAACAGCTAACAGATATATGGAGCTAATAATATGCCAAAACAATCTGAATTTGAATTGTGTTAATTTGAATTATTGACAGTTGTAATTTAAAAAATCTGAATTTTTATATGCCGTTAAAAATTGTTTTGAATTTGAATTTGAATTTCACAACTTGAATATTGAACGTCTGAAATTTAGGACAACTGAAATTTTCTTTGCTTGATTTGGCTTTTCAGTGATCCTCTACTCTTCCCTGTTGATCACCCTGAACTACTTTTTGCTGAATCTGAATTTCACGATCTGAATTAGCTGGTTTTGAATTTTAGGATATTGAATTTGATGTCCTGAATTTTTTCATCTTGAAACTTTAAACTGTATTTTTACAAACTGAATATCTGCAGTCTAGTATGAATTCAGAGCAAAAAAAAAATCAGAAATTTGAAAATACGTCTATAAGAAAAATCAGCCCTAAAAAAATCAGTTGTCTTAAATTTCAGATGTTCAATATTCAAGTTATGAAATTCAAATTCAAATTAGGGAATTCAAATTTAAATTAAGAAATTCAAATTCAAACTAAGAAATTCAAATTCAAAACAATTTTTAACAGCTTATAAAAATTCTGATTTATTAAATTACAATTGTCAATATTTCAAATTAACACAACTCAAATTCAGATTGTTTTGGCATATTATTAGCTCCATACAGATACACTTCATACATGGCTGCTCCAAGTACTTTACTTTGAATAGTTTGAGTACTTATGCCCCTTTTGTATATGTATGTTTTTTTAATGTGTTTAATGTAGCTAATGGCAACAGTTGTGCACATTTGTGCAATGGAGAAAGTTAAACCTTATTTTTCCCTCTCCTGTTTTCTTATTCTCTCTCCACTCTTCTCCTTTTGTCTCATCATCTCCTCTCTTCCACTCACCTCACTGTGTCTCTTATCCCCTCTTATCTCATTACCTCTCATGTCTTCTCTAATTTATTTGCATCTTGTCTCTTTTTTTGTTTCATACCCTCTTCTTATCTTGTCTCAACTTGTCTTCTTCTTGTCTCACCACAATTTAGACAATCGTGCTGAACTGGTAGGATGCATGTGCTCATGATGTTGGCACTCTGTTTCCTGGGTGCCAGTTTCTACATAGGTGACTATGCGGAACCATGCTATTTATTTATTGTGTTCATTCATTCATTCATTTTACTTCAGCTTAGTCCCTTTATTCATCAGGGGTCGACACAGCGGAATGAACCGCCAACTTATCTAGCATATGTTTTACACAGCGGATGCCCTTCTAGCTGCAACTCCCTACTGGGAAACACCCATACACCCTCACATTCACACACATATACTATGGCCAATTTGGTTTATTCAATTCACCTATAGTGAGTGGAAACCTTCACAAACACAGGAAGAGCATGCAAACTCCACACAGAAATGCCAACTGACCCAACTGGGACTTAAACCAATGACCTTTTTGCTCTGAGGCAACTGTGCTAACCACTAAGCCACTATGTCGCCCGTTTTTTTGTTATTTAACTAATTTGTTATTCAAGTAATTATAAGAAAAAGGGAGTAAGAAAAATAGATATATGTTTACATTTATATTAAATTCCAAATTTAAGTTCTGTTAACAGAATATCGACAGGACAAATGGGCACAGAATGAACTGGTTAAACAAACAGAACTATTCTATTCAGTAGTAGAAAAGCAACTCTTGTATCATGTCTTTTCTGTCTTATTTTGTCTCTTTTCCTTGTTTCATCTTGTCTTTCCCATCTCATCTGTCCTCCTTGTCTTACCTCCTCATCTCAAACAGGCCCGTAGCAAGCCTCGTGAAAGGGGTGGTTCTTTTTTTCCTCAAAAAGTGGACCTTTTTGCCTCATTTAGGCTACTATTTAATTATTAGATTTAAATACTACATTTTAGGGACATTTTAAGCACTATTTTAGCTGAAATAGATTGTCAGATGGTCATCATAACAAAAAAGCTCATTTCAAAAATGTATGGATAACAACAATAGCCAAAATAGTATTCAAATTAATTCTAATATTGGTTTCTTTTGGTGCTTCACACCTTTTCATTGGTCATTTTTTTGTTTCAGGAATAACGTCCAAGATTTAGAACAAAAGTTACTTGTAAAATATTTTCTCTATTTAAAAACAATACAGTAGCGAAAGGTGACTTCACTTACGTCGGATTGTATGTTTTCTTGCACAGCTGGATGTTGGACTCATGAAAAATAATTATGTGCATTGGCCAAAACTGATTAGCTGAAGTCACACCAAAGCGACAACCAACGGAGGATTCCACTTGGTCTTAAAACCTTTATCAATGGGTTATTTTTACTATTTATGATGGCATAGCAGTCAAAATAGGACAAATGAGCTCATGTATGGGACAACTTCTGGAACTGGAACCGTTTTAGATCAAAAACGATCCGCATCCACACTAGCGTTTCATCTAGCGTTTCTAAACATATCTCCATCCACACTACTCCACCAAAAACATACATCACGTGACCATTCGCGCACTCTGGGCATGCGCGTTCAAGTATAAACAGGAAGCATGTGTCTCGCTTGGCATTTGGTTATTGTTAGTCAACAAACGCTGGTTGAACGATGAACGCGAGCGATTAGCGAGTGCTTGAACAATAGCTTGTCTCTTGCGAATATATGCAGCTGCTGTAGTAAAAAAGGCAGAGTTTAACTGCACAATGGCGCCTAAAACGGACAATAGTGCAAACAACGCTCCCATTTCTGTGTCCATGTTGCTGTTTACAGTGAAGGCTGGTCTGCCGTCTTCCGGTAGCGCTATAGTCATGTGATAGGGGCTTGACGAATAAGGGAAGGATACGCAATGACCCAAAAGCCCCAATCAGGTAGCGAATCTCAGCAGCCACGCCTCCGTTTTCAGATGTCTTCGTTTTCCCCCATCCACACTGAGACGGAGCAGCAGCGTTTTAGAATGAAAACGACCTCTCCAGTGTTTTCAAAACGCTTCGTTTTTGGGGCTCGAAAACTCCGGCGTAGTGTGGACGGATGGCGTAACCGTAGCAAAACGTATGCGTTTTAAAACGAAAATGCATTAGTGTAAACGGGGCCTTAGTTTCCTCTCCTTGTCTCTTCTTCATGTCTTCTACAGTATATTGTCTCTTTTTCATATCTCATTTCATCTCTTCTTCTTGTCTCTACTTTTTGTCTCTTTTTTGTCTCTTCTCCATGTCTAATCTGGTCTCTTCTACTCATATCTCGTCTCTTTGTCTAATTTTTGTCTTTCTCATCTATTCTTTTTTCCTCTCTACTTTTTCCCTCTTCTCCTTGGTCTCTTCTTCTCTCTTCTCCTCTCTTTCTTCTTGTAGTATTTCTCATCTCTTCCTCTCTTGTTTCTTCTCCTTTCATCGTTTTCTTTCTTTTTCCTTCATCTCCTCTTTTTTCCACTTCTCTTTCTTAGCAAATCATCTGCTTACACAGCCGACAGTAGGGCGGATATCAAACCAGGCTTTGCTTGCCCTTTCAATCCTTTTCACTCTTCTCTCATTTTGAGCGATTCTCATCACATGTTTGCTTCTCCAAGTTCTTATGAGAGGATTGAAATGGCAAGGTGTTAAGACATTGGCGTCTGTTCCCTTAAACAGTCTTAATCAGACGCAGAATTACAGTCATGCTCCAAGGGAACCACGTCATTGATGATTTCAGTACCTTCTGTTGCCTCAGTACCTCCTTGTCACTTTAACACTTAGCAAGTAAATAAATTAATAACATCAAGATATGTTTTACTTTTGTCAGAATACAGACCTTCTGTCGTCTTAGCACCACGTGAGCGATACATGTAACAGTGTCATAAACGTGATCTCCTTGAAATCTGTCTATAAGTACTTGATGAAGGCTTTTAGTAGAAGATTGTCACTTTTTCCCTGGTCACTGAAAGCAGAAACTGAAAGATTACAAATTGGAAATGTTAACAATAGCCCCTTTCACACATACAGATCTTTCCGCAAAATTACTGGAAATTTTTGATAAAATTCTGTAAATTAAATCCGGCAATTTTCCGAAGAGAGAAGTTGTAACATTACCAGTAATTTGCCGGAATGCTGCTCTGTGTGAACGCAAGAGGATTGCCGGAAAGAGCACGTTCACGCTTCAAACGCGCTAACGTAAGACTTGATTCTACCTTTGGATGTCTGGGATAAGCTAAATGAATGCTAAAGCTTTAAATAAGAGTGAAATCATTAAGCCGGTTCCCTGGTACGTATACAAATACAATTGCAGCCGTTTTGAACTCATTTCTGGTTAATGATGTCAGAATTTACCAGTATTTTGGAATGGTTGTTTGAACGATCTTTTATGGAAAAATTCCGGAACGTCCGTGCCTGTGTGAACATCGCTTTTTTGAATCTACCAGTAAAGTCGTTCAGGTAATTTTCAGGATATTTACAGGTATCACTGTGTGAAAGGGGCTAATGTCTGGCAATAATTTACAGCACATGTTAATGCTTAAATGAGCTATTTGATTAAGTGTATTTGCCAAGTTTTCTTATTAAAGGGTACCTTCGATGAAAATCATCTTTTGTAAGCTGTTTGGACCTGTGTGTAGATATAGTGTGTCCACGGTAATATTTGGGTGATATAAAGACAATATGTCTCTTTTTTAAAATAGGATCCAAGGATCCTTAAAATAGGATCCAAATCCCTCTCATTTTGAGGCCCACCGCAACGTGACATAGGAGTGTGGTTTCCTCGCCCACTGAATTGATTGACATCCGCGTATTAACATGTCTCCATAGTAATGTGTATAATCATATCAACAAGACAGGTTGTGCACAAAGCAACTGGGATTGAAGGATCTGTTCAGCTCTCTGTGATCATCAACGTTTTTGAAACAGTGCATGTTTGTAATGAATTACAGCGATTTTACCGTCTTTACCTTATCAACACAGCCACATGTCAGTGCAATTATAAAAGAAGATGCTTCAATCCAGTTTTGTGGACGTTAAATTTGGCGTGCAAAAACAGTTCGTGTGCGTGAACTTTGTAACGATATTGTGTGTGATTCATCGTTGCAACTTTACCTTAAATACATCAAATAATCATTGGGAAAGTTCTTACTGTAGTTCTCACAAATGTTACCTGAGATCTGCTTCCTTCCTGTCTGTCACTGTGCTGTTTATCTGACTCAGCCAAGGCGGAGACTGAGGCACACTCTGACAGGCAGTGGGAACGGTGGGTGGGGAGAACTAGCCTTAAAGGCACAGGCAACAAAAACAGCTACATGGTGTTAAGAGCGGAAAATTCCAGTATTCTGAAAGGTATCGTAAATAATCTGTGAGTGTTTTGAGCTGAAACTTTACAGACACGTTATGAAGACACAAAATACTTATCTTAAATCTTGAAAAAGGGATCAAATAGGTGCCCTTTAACTCTTTCTCTGGTTGACTACCCATTAAGGAAACAGTTTTGAACTTCATTACATAATAAAAAAGAAAGCATCTAATAAAAAAAAGAGAAATATCAGTTATCAGTTTTTTTTTTTGCATTGAAGGAGACGCTGTAGTTTTTTCTTATCAGCTTGTTTGTCTGTAAAAATGTCTCTTTCTTCTGTCTTTTGAGGTCAGGCCCAAGTGGCCTTGATTCGCCATTCACCTACTTGATAAGTTTGGGACCTTGGCTGTCAGTGTGTTTGTGTCTGTGACTGACTGCATTTTTCCCCCCTGTACATTTTCCTCTCTGCTCCCCTGCTGAATGCAGTCAATCAACATCTTGTCTCGGACCTCAGTGACGTAGATACAAGAGTCAGGCAGCTTGGTGCTGGGGAATATTTCAAGCTTCATTTGTTTGGGTACATGAGGTCACAATGGACTTGTTCACTCTCTCTCTTCCTTTACTGGTATGGACGACGCTTTAAAATGAATTGCTGGTTATGCCTTAATCTCCAAAACATGGTCTCAGCTTCTGACAGCTTCTGTTTTTAGCCAAATGTGCTATTTTTAATGACTAGTAATCCGGTCGGTCTAAGCACGTCCTCGCCTCATATTCTGTCACATCCGTATTCTGCACACATCACTAATCTGTCAGTGTTCTCTAGTGCCATATGTTCAAGGAAATAAGTCAATCTCGACATGACATTGTGGACTCTTACATATGATAAGGTCACAGGTCAGGCGACATCGTGCCAGTGGGAAATGGTTGTTTTTTTGATTATTTATCAAAGATGTCTGGAAGTTTCTGCATCCATTTATTGTTTTTATCTATGACGAATTGATTTGAAAATACCAATAATTCAGATCTTGACTTTTGCTTTAGAGTATTGATTCTCATGTATGAGTATTGATGTGAACGGTTTTCATTTAGCAGTGATTATCGCCATGGATGTATCTTGAAAAACAGATTTTTTGAATGAAAAGTAGTTATTAAAAAAAATATATATATATTTCATTCTTTCTTATGAATTTTGCATGCTTTATTAAATTTTCTTACATAATTTTAGAAAATTGTATTAACAACAACAACAAAAATAATAATAATACTGTAATAACAATTAATTATTAATGCTTAATTGCTAAATGCTACTACTAATTGTATGATCACCACTTGTACTACTACTACTACTACTAACTGTACGTTCACACCGAAAGCGGCGAGACCGTCAAAGAGGCCAGAAGTCATTCGTTTTCAATGTGGTACCGGCGGTGATAAGCAGCGAGGAGCAGCGTGGTGTGCCTTTGCTGGTGTGGGCGTTGAGGAGAGTTGAAATCAAGTCAACTTTATGGTAATGAGCTATGACGCGATTTGGCGGCAAGCAATCCAAATGTAGTCCATCGCGTGAGAGGAGTCCCCAAGGGTTTAATTATTGCGGTCGCCGGATTTTTTATATTTGCAGTGTTTTCTTACAGGATCATACATTAAAAAAGTTACTGGCGAGTTACTGATGTGCACTAATGTGATATATATACAGTTGAAGTCAGAATTATTTGCCCCCCTGAATTATTAGCCCTCCTGTTTAATTTTTACATTTTAAAGTTTAATTTCTGTTTAACGGAGAGAAGATTTTTTCAACACATTTCTAAACATAATAGTTTTAATAACTAATTTCTAATAACTGATTTATTTGATCTTTGCCATGATGACTGTAAATAATATTTTATTAGATATTTTTCAAGACACTTCTATACAGTTAAAGTGACATTTAAAGGCTTAACTAGGTTAATTAGGTAACTGGGCAGGTTAGGGTAATTAGGCGATGGTTCTGTAGATTATCGAAACTAAAATATAGCTTTAAGGAGCTAATAATTTTGACCTTAAAATGTTTTTTAAAAAATTAAAAACTGCTTTTATTCTAGCCAAAACAAAACAAATAAGACTTTCTCCAGAAGAAAAAAAATATTATCAGACATGCTGTGTGTGTGTGTGTATATACCTTTGACCTTTGGTGCTCTCACCGCCTCAGATATGAACGCACAGTAATAATAATAATAATAATATAATAATTATGATCATTATTATTAGTAGTGGGCGACGCAGTGGCGCAGTAGGTAGTGCTATTGCCTCACAGCAAGAAGGTCGCTGGTTCGAGCTTCGGCTGGGTCAGTTGGCGTTTCTGTGGAGTTTGCATGTTCTCCCCGTGTTCGCGTGGGTTTCCTCCGGGTGCTCCGGTTTCCCCCACAGTCCAAAAACATGCGGTACAGGTGAATTGGGTAGGCTAAATTGTCCCTAGTGTATGAGTGTGAATGAGTGATTACATTTGTTATCTCTTTCGCTGTCTTTGCTCTGCTTAGGGATTTACAGTACCTTGCTCCAGTCATGTTTCAGACTTAACACCATGGGTGGTACACTGTAAAAAAAAAAATCGTAAAAAAAAGGTAAATGACTGGCAGCTACGGCTGCCAAACAAAAACCATAAAATTACGGTAAAATTTCTTTTGTTGAAATAAAGTGCAAAAATAATAAATCTACAGATATTTTCATTAAAATGTTTACAGAAAAAACACTGTTATTTTACAAACTTCTTCTAGATTATTATGATCAAATACGTTTAATAAAGTTACACAATAAGAGTTTTACAGTGAAACACTATTATTTTACAAACTTTTCATAGATTATTATGATCAAATCCATTTAATAAAGTTACACAATAAGAGTTTTACAGAGAAACACTGTTATTTTACAAACTTTTCATAGATTATTATGATCAAATCCATTTAATAAAGTTACACAATAAAAGTTTTACAGAGAAACACTGTTATTTTACAAACTTTTCCTAGATTATTATGATCAAATCCATTTAATAAAGTTACACAATAAGAGTTTTACAGAGAAACACTGTTATTTTACAAACTTTTCCTAGATTATTATGATCAAATCCATTTAATAAAGTTACACATTAAGAGTTTTACAGAGAAACACTGTTATTTTACAAACTTTTCCTAGATTATTATGATCAAATCCATTTAATAAAGTTACACAATAAGAGTTTTACAGAGAAACACTATTATTTTACAAACTTTTCCTAGATTATTATGATCGAACACCATCAATAAAGTGACTGCACTAAAAGTTTAAGAGAAAACAATGTTATTTAAAAGAATTTTCCCTAAATCATTACGATTAAACACCTTTAATAAAATGCCAAGACATCCGCAAGGTCATAATTTAACAGTTTTATTTTGGATCAAAAAAGTCTGGAAAAAACAAGATACAAGATACAACTGGTTAAAATTCTCACAACTTTAAAATTACAGTGGTTACATTTTATTGAATAGTATTTATGTAAAACATGTTGAGGTTTAAGTTATATGGAATGATTCACTTCCAAATCTTAAATGAAACTGTAATGTGAATGGGACACTGACAAAGGAGTGCGGATCCAAATTCAAGTTTATTACACAGAGATGGTCACGCAAGCAACAGTCAACAGAGGAGCAAACAGATGTATGCAGGGAATCCAGAGTCATGGTCAAATAACAGGCAAATGGTCAGTCCCAGCAGCTACAACAACATAAACAATTAACAAGCAAAGCAAGAGAAACGCGTCATAATGTTCACAGTAACAGTATAACAAGCCTTAGCAATTAGTGCGTGCGTCTGTGCTGCTTTTAAAGTCCATGTAATCAGTTCATAACGATCCTCCGACTGTGTGTGTGTGCCCAATCAGTGGAATCTGGAACAGGTGCCTGTGAGCATTGCATGACTGGATCTGTAGTCCATATAATGGCGGATTTGTAGTTCTATGGTGATCTGCGTGTTTACCAGCGATCTACAAGGATTAAATTGCTGATGATTGTGACAGGAACATTTATACTACTACAGTAAACAGCACAACAGTTTCATGAAATTCTCAGACTATAGGATTATGATAAACTTAAGATATACTGAAAACGTATACAGCTACTTGATTTTCACTGTTTCACACCCACTATTTGCACACACACACACACACACACACACAGTCGGAGGATCGTTATGAACTGATTACATGGATTTTAAAAGCAGCACAGACGCACGCACTAATTGCTAAGGCTTGTTATACTGTTACTGTGAACATTATGACGCGTTTCTCTTGCTTTGTTTGTTAATTGTTTATGTTGTTGTAGCTGCTGGGACTGACCATTTGCCTGTTATTTGACCATGACTCTGGATTCCCTGCATACATCTGTTTGCTCCTCTGTTGACTGTTGCTTGCGTGACCATCTCTGTGTAATAAACTTGCATTTGGATCCGCACTCCTTTGTCAGTGTCCCATTCACATTACAGTTTCATTTAAGATTTGGAAGTCATTCCATATAACTTAAACCTCAACATGTTTTACATAAATACTATTCAATAAAATGTAACCACTGTAATTTTAAAGTTGTCAGAATTTTAATCAGTTGTATCTTGTATCTTGTTTTTTTTTGATCCAAAATAAAACTTCAATTATGACCTTGCGCATGTCTTGGCATTTTATTAAAGGTGTTTAATCGTAATGATTTAGGGAAAATTCTTTTAAATAACATTGTTCTCTCTTAAACTTTTAGTGCAGTCACTTTATTGATGGTGTTCGATCATAATAATCTATGAAAAGTTTGTAAAATAATAGTGTTTCTCTGTAAAACTCTTATTGTGTAACTTTATTAAATGGATTTGATCATAATAATCTAGGAAAAGTCTGTAAAATAACAGTGTTTCTCTGTAAAACTCTTATTGTGTAACTTTATTAAATGGATTTGATCATAATAATCTAGGAAAAGTCTGTAAAATAACAGTGGTTCTTTGTAAAACTTTTATTGTGTAACTTTATTAAACGGATTTGATCGTAATAATCTAGGAAAAGTTTGTAAAATAACAGTGTTTCTCTGTAAAACTCTTATTGTGTAACTTTATTAA
This sequence comes from Danio kyathit, assembly GCA_903798195.1. Lineage (NCBI taxonomy): Eukaryota > Metazoa > Chordata > Actinopteri > Cypriniformes > Danionidae > Danio > Danio kyathit. The sequence continues at coordinate 38,489,839 of LR812525.1, forward strand.
ACGTATTTGATCATAATAATCTAGGAGAAGTTTGTAAAATAACAGTGTTTCTCTGTAAACATTTTAATGAAAATATCTGTAGATTTATTATTTTTGCACTTTATTTCAACAAAAGAAATTTTACCGTAATTTTATGGTTTTTGTTTGGCAGCCGTAGCTGCCAGTCATTTACCTTTTTTTTACGATTTTTTTTTTTTTTACAATTACAATTTATTACTTTAATTTTACGTAATTTTAAATGTACTTCAAAAAAACAGGAAAAAAACTGTGTGTAAATAATACGGCAATTTAATTGTATAAAACAGACAAATTGCTGTAATTTGTCATTAATTGTATAATACATAAAATAACAGTCAAGCTGTTAATTTACAGATATTGTTTGTAATTTTTACGGACTTTTGAATATAATTTAAAATAACAGAAAAAATACTGTATAAATAATAGTGTATTTTCCCTGTATAAAAAACACAAATGTCAGTAATTTGTCTTTAATGATAAAGTACCTAAAATGAAAGTCAAACTGTTAATTAGAGAGATTGTTTGTCATTTTACTAAGTTTTGAATATAATTTGAAATGACAAAAAATTACTGTAAAAAATTTAGAGATATTTTCTGTAAAATTAGGGTTTTTTTTTTACAGTGTAGGGCCTTTTCGTATCATGTGCCGAAATTATGGAATGCCTTACCCATAACCATTAGGAATGCTGTTTCTTTGGATTGTTTTAAGAAGCTTTTTAAGACTCACCTTTTTAGCATTGCTCATTTTATTCATTTGTAACATTTTGTTATTTATTGTCTCTTTACTATTTTATTGTTCCTTGCCTTGTAGCGGTTTCAGTTTGAGAAAAGCGCATTACAAATAAAATGTATTATTATTATTATTATCATTATTATTATTATATCATCTAACTATTAACTTAAATTCATAATTTAACACATTAATAGTATTTTGTCTTGTACTAGCCTTCTCATTGGACCGAGAAACTTCTCCAATCTTTGTTCTAAAGCTCTCTGGCTTTGTCATTGGTGTACGTCAAACTACGTCATGGGGAATTTCAGGATTTTTAGCATCATTGGGCATCATTTACAGCTAGTTCTGGGAAGAACTGCTAGGCAAGTGTTTATCAGTAGCCTGTGCTTAATTTTATAGTCCCTTTCATGTCGACTCGCGCTTTTGCACAGAAACAGGCAGTTTACCTGTCCTACTTAAATAATAGAGCCTTGAGAGTCCAAGTGTCCCTGGCGCTAGTGTATAATTAAATGTTTTTATCAGATCATTTTTCATTAAATAATTTTTTTCCCGTCTGAAGTTAAAGGAACTGAGGGCACCTCTATTGTTATGAAACCTAGTGTGCCAGTTAACTTATATTTTTTGCTTTACCCTTTTAAGTTTAGATGATGTCAGTATTGTGGGTTGTTAAACTATTAATAGATTGGTTTCTTAGCAATTATGAAGCCATACTTGGAGCACGCTCACTCACTCACACATATCTACACACCCATGAAGCATGTCCCTTTTTTTTAATAATATAAGATCTTACATAAGGCATTGCTATCTCTGATGCTCTGTTTAAACCACAAAAAGACGTTAATAATTTAAAATTGTTATGTAAGTGTTTTGCATATTCTCAAATCATTCTGTGGGTTGCAGAGCCACAGAGAAGCTTAGGAAACCCCCACAGTGCTTTAGGAGGCAAAAGAGGCGAGAGTAAGAGTGCTGAATAACAGGAAGATGGAGAGATAGAGAGAGGATTACTGTATGTAGGCTGGGGTAATGAATGTGCTGAACCAGCTTTAGCTCGGAGCGAGTCTTTGTAAAAATGGCAGTGACGGTACTGTAATGTGATACGACACTTAATGTTCATTAAGTAATTGCATTTGTTACATGTGGCCATAAGCAGCATTAACTTGGGTCCAAAAAGATTTGAAAAATGAAAAAAACTATAATTCGCCAATGCATAAAAAAGATCATGCTGATATTATTGTAAATATATGATCTTCTTTTATCACATTTGCAAAAGGTGATGCTTTATTTTAATGGTCCCCTTAAGACGTTCTTTTGACAATTAGAAATGCTGCAAGGTTTACTAGCAATCATTAGCTTTGTTTGCATAGATGCGCATACATTTCGAAAATGCACTTAAAAATTGCATTAAAAAAAATTATAATTTTTTTTATTCAATAAGAAAAATGTGCATAAACTATCATGGAAACAAATTTACCAAATAACTGTTCATTCACATCACCGGCGGCAAGAGAGTCAAAGTAGCCAGATATCAATCATTTTCAATGGGAGGTGTCAGCAATAAGTGGCAGCTGTATGAGATCCAAATGTTTACGTTCATATAATTATTAATCACCTGTATCTAAATGGTCTGTCTCTAAAAGTGAGGGGGACATATCTCCCTGTCCCCTGCACAACAGACATTATACTGACTGTATGTTTGCAAGCATGTCAACTCATTCTGCTAATCTTAAACTGAAAAGTCTAGTCATATTCTAATGACTGCTTGTTTACATGAGGATGCAAATTCAGTTATAATCAAAAGAATGTCTGAATTGGCTCTACAAAATTAAGTATAATTTTGTGCTATTTTATAAGATTTAAATAAATTATACCAAACAGCAACATCATATGGTTTACAATGTACAGTACTCGTTGTCTGTTTACTTTTTATTCATTGGATATTTGACAGTTAATTATTGTTTGCCATAATCGAATGATTCAATGACTAATGGGTGTTTATTCAATTACTGACATTGTGAACATTTTGAAATAAACTTTTTAAAGTTTAAAATGTCAAAAACATTTCCGATGCAATGTCATTTCCATCAGATCTCTGTCACAATTGACATTTTCCATGTTTCTGGGGCTAATTTTACCCATTTGTCTTACTATAGGTTAATTTCATAGCAAGCATTCAACATGAATGATTTATCTTTATTGTATTTGACAGTTTGATTGAAATTACGGTGAATACAAATATTGTTTATGGGTAATATTTTTCATGATTTGTGTTTGTCTTTTATATCACATCATGCTCTGTTGTTTTATTTTAGGTAACAGTACTTTACATTATGCACATTACGTGTATTAGGGGCTGAATTATTCATTTCAGTGCAAGGATGAATTGCAAAAATAAATGACACCAAAGTAAAAAAAAGTTTCCAATATAGTTAAAGTGTTTTTTATATTTTTTAAGTCATATGTATACATATAAAATATTTTAGTTGTTGTGATAATACACCCTTTTGCATAAAATTGGCTCAATTTGATAATACCACTGTATATTATGATGATATTCTATCTTTAGGGTCTTTGGATACATGTCAAGTTTTGTATGAGATAACCTACTAATAACCTACATATACACACTCTATACATATACACACATGATACACTCCATACACATGATACACTCTATACATATGGACACATGATACACTCCATACACATGATACACTCTATACATATACACACATGATACATTCTATACATATACACACATGACACACTCTATACATATAGACACATGATACACTCCTTACACATATGCACTCTATACATATACACACATGATACACTATACATATGCGCACCTGATACATTCTATACATATACACACATGATACACATGATACACTCCATACATATGCACAAATGATACACTCCATACATATGCACACATGATACACTCTATACATATACACACATGATACACTATACATATGGACACATGATACATTCTATACATATATACACATGACACACTCTATACATATAGACACATGATACACTCCATACACATATGCACACATGATACACTCTGTAAATATACACACACTTTATACATATACACTCCATACATATAGAGTGACATGATACATTCTATATATACACATGATACACTTTATACATATACACACATGATACACTCCATACATATTCACACATGATACGTTCTATCAAGGTGATGAACCCAATCAACGAAAGGACATAATACACTCCATACATTAGCACACATGATACACTCTATACATATACACACTTTATACATATACACACTCCATACACATATGCACACATATGCACTACATATACACACATACACAGATGATACACTCCATACATATGCACACATGATACACTCCATACATACATTACTGATACAGAACCCTGGATAGAACTCTGGTCTGGGATAGAACCCGGGTCTCTGGCGTGAAAGTTGAGTCACGTAACCACTGAGCTAATGGGATAAATATACACACACACTCTCTACATATACACATGATACACTCCATACATATAGAGTGACATGATACATATGCACACGATACACTCCATACATATTCACACATGATACACTCTATATATACACATGATACACTCTATACATATACACACATAATACACTCCATACATAAGCACACATGATACTCTATACATATGCACACATGATACATTCTATACATATACACACTCCATACATATTCACACCATACATATGCACACATGATACACTCTATACATATAGAGTGACATGATACATATGCAGACATGATACATTTTATACATATTCACACCATACATATGCACACATGATACACTTCATACATATCCACACATGATACTCTCTATACATATGCACACATGATACATTCTATACATATACACACTCCATACATATTCACACCATAAATATGCACACATGATACATTCTATACATATACACACTCCATACATATTCACACCATACATATGCACACATGATACACTTCATACATATAGAGTGACATGATACATATGCACACATGATACATTTTATACATATTCACACCATACATATGCACACATGATACACTCTATACATATTTTTCATGATACAACATTTTTTTATTATTATGATTATTATTGTTTTTTTTTAAAGCTTTGATTTGAACTCTTATTTTATCACTCAAGTGCGATGATAAAGAAGAAATAAGGAAAAAAAGAAATGAATTGTTTTGCTTCATTGATCAATAATCAGTTCAACAATCAATAAACACTTATTTAAGCAAGTATTGCTCTTTGTTAGATTATTGTTAGATACAAATTTAAACGTGTCAAATAAAGTTTGATTTTAGAGCTAGAACTACATTGTGCATTATTTTCAACCATTAAAACAATTTAGTTTACTAGCAAAACTGCAATTGCACCCAGCTCTAACTATGCCTTGTTATAACAGTTGAAAATAATTTTTTCGAACAAAGTGGGCTTATCCCATCTTCACCATCTGTGGTTTGTGCACCCATTAGGTTTGAACCTTCTTTTTCGTGCAGCACTTGACAAATCAGCCACCACGAAGCGGTTCGCTCTTCCACACCTAATGACACTCTGAGATAGCACCTCCCACTCAGGCTAGGTTGCTAGGCATTATTGTCATATTGTCATGCACAGAGTTACATCTCCTTCAGTTCGGCAAAGTTTCTCTCAATTGCACCATCAGCTTTTTATATGGAAGCAGGAAGACTAGCAAGAGCTAAGTATGAAACTTTGCATGTTGTTACTCTGGAAACTTTCCTATTACATTAGGCTTGATTAAAGGGTCCCTACTATTAATCCTCAGATGTTGTTTTTTGTGTAGTCTGATAATAAAGCTGTTAATATAAAGCATCTGTAAAGTTGTAAATGCACATTCATTTTTTTTTTAAGTTATTTTGATTTTACTGTGTAAAATGGGCCATCTAACTTCCCGCACAAACCTTTTAAGTAGAATAATTTAGAATTAGAATAAATTAGAATTAGAATAAAATTAGAATAATGCCTATTTATGGTCTTCATTTGCTGGCCGTGAACAGTCTACTTTGACTATCCAACACTTGTAGCTGATGCCTGGAAGAGTCTGGTTGATGATGTCGAATTGTCAAGAACTCTTGCTTAAATTGTTTTGGTAAGATCTGAGGTCACTGATATTGTTTACATCATTGTGTATAGAAAAATAACAGACTTTATTCATTTAGATGTAACACTCACTCACTATCCTTTGAATTAGTGACTGATGCATCAGGGGTCACCATAGTGGAATGAATAGCCAATTCATTTTTATGTTTTATGCAGTTGATGACCTTTCAGGCACAACCTAGCTCTGGGAAACACCCATACACTCTCTCATTCAAACACACACATTCATTCACTATGGCCAATATAGTTTATTCAATTCACCTTTAGCGCATGCAAATATGGGGAGTCAGGTGTATCAAGTTAAAGTTAGATTTTTTTTGTTTTTCCAGTGTAGACCTCTGACTAATCAGAGCAGAGTAGTTTCTCACCGGGTATTTATCTATTTGTGGTTTATTTGTAATCTTTTTCTGATTCTTTAATCTAATATTGTAAAATAAGCTTGTGTAATTTAAACACTACTGTAAGAAAAGAAATAGCATTTTTAGAGTATAGGAACACTAAAGAAAACAATGAAAAATAAAACTTAGTGTTCGTCTATTATACACTCACCAACCGCTTTATTAGATACACTTTAGTAGTACCAGGTTGGACCCCCTTTTGCCTTCAGAACTGCCTTAATCCTTTGTGGCATAGATTCAACAAGGTACTGGAAATATTCCTCAGAGATTTTGGTCCATATTGACAAGATAGCATCTTGCTGCAGATTTGTCGGCTGCACATCCATGATGCGAATCTCCCGTTCCACCACATCCCAAAGGTGCTCTATTGGATTGAGCTCTGGTGACTGTGGAGGCCATTTGAGTACCGTGAACTCATTGTCATGTTCAAGAAACCAGTCTGAGATGATTCACGCTTTATGACATGGTGCCTTATTCTGCTAGAAGTAGCCATGAGAAGATGGGTACACTGTGGTCATAAAGGGATAGACATGGTCACCAACAATACTCAGGTGGGCTGTGGCATTGACACAATGCTCAATTGGTAATAATGGGTCCAAATTGTGTCAAGAAAATATCCCCCACACCATTACACCACCACCACCAGCCTGAACCATTGATACAAGGCAGGATGGATCCATGCTTTCATGTTGTTGATGCCAAAATCAGACCAGGCAATGTTTTTCCAATCTTCTGTTGTCCAATTTTGTTGAGCCTGTGTGAATTGTAGCCTCAGCTTCCTGTTCTTAGCTGACAGGAGTGGCATGACTGTAGCCCATCCACCTTAAGGTTCAGTGTGTTGTGTATTCAGAGATGCTCATCTGCATACCTCGGTTGTAACGAGTGGTTATTTGAGTTACTTTTGCCTTTCTATCAACATTTTACATTTTTTTTGTTTTCAAACTAAATTATCATTTTAGAAATTAAAGTTTAAATCCTATTTGTCCAGCACACTTCACATCCTGAAATGTTTAGGGATGAGGTTAAGAGGTAGAGAATATCTGCTCTTTTGTGGCTGAACACATTCAGAGTCTTTACACTACAGCAGAAATTCCATTCTCTTAAGCTTTTGACCACCTTGGAAAGTGTTTCTAAAGTAGACAAACTCAATACAGTTTTGACCCTGTTTATACCTTTGTTCAGTTTTGTCCACTTCTGGTCAGATTGATGAAAGTACATCTTAATACCAGGCATAAATGGCCAATTTGTGGTCTGAAATTGCATTTTCAACCTGCTCTGTCTTTTTATATTATTTATATGTCAATTATGCGAAAACTCTAAAGGTCACTTTTGAAACTGGTCATACTGTCAAGCGTAAGGTTGTCATGGAGATGCTTATCACCATCAACACAGTTGACAGGTGATTGTTGACACGTGCTTTTGACATTTGGACAAGTGACAAAAATGTGTGTGTTTGTGTGTGCTTGTGTGTGTTTGGGTTTGTGTGTGTGGAAGTGAACAGGCTCTCCAGTTGTCAACACATCAGATCATTTATCTGTCATTGCATAAAATAACATTTGACATAATGCCTGCTGATGTGTCATTAACACACCAGCCAGTGCAGTCTGTGTCATAACAATCTGTCTTCATATATCAATTTAATTGTCTGCTATGAATAAAAAACACAGACAAAATAAAAAGCATATTTTTTAGCATTGTCCTGAAGAGGCTGCATAATTTATATGTACATTTTTCAAACAGTGCTTGAGAATATGTAAACCTTTTAAATAGATAATGATAATTCTGTCCAGTTATGGGATTTTTTTTATCTGTTTTTTTTTTTAAAGATTTTTTTTCCATTTGCTATTCACAACACAGTGGAAAATCATGCTCTTGTATATTACTCCTTACTCCTTTCTTTACAGTTCAGAATTTTTCATTTTCTAACCCAAATCTTATTTAATGAGTGGGCCAGTGTCATCCTAGCTCTTATGTAGCCTCAGCTTTGTTGTGGTATGTAACCTTTTTTTTTTTTTTTTTACAATTTCCTCGAGTTAAGTTGTGTAGCTTAGGGAAAAGCTTGGCATTTGAAGGCAGGGTGTTTCGGGGAGGGTCTAAGGGACTCCCAGGATTTAATCAGTGTTTTTGCTCAGTTATTGATCAGTCAGTGTCAAGCCATGCCATTGCATTTTTACTCTGCATGTGAAATGAACAAAAATAAAGCATTGTTTACCGACTCAGCCTTCTCCATCTAATCCATGGATTTAGTTACAGGTACATTTGTTTTTTTCTGCTCAAAAAAATATGATCTGGTATAGAGTGAATACAAAACATCTAATAAAGTACAGTGTACAGTTGAAGTAAGAATTATTAGCCCCTCTATTTATTTTTTTTCCCCAATTTCTGTTTAACGGAGAGAAGATTTAGATTTTTTTCAATACAGTACTAAACATAATAGTTTTAATAACTCATTTCTAATAACTGATTTATTTTATCTTTGCCATGATGACAGTAAATAATATTTGACTAGACATTTTTCAAGACACTTCTATACAGATTAAAGTGACATTTAAAGGCTTAACTAGGTTAATTAGGTTAACTAGGCAGGTTAGGGTAATCAGGCAAGTTATTGTATAATGATGGTTTGTTCTGTAGACTATCGGAAAAAATTGCTTAAAGGGGCTAATAATTTTGACCTTAAAATTGATTTTTTAAAAATTAAAAGTGCTTTTATTCTAGCCGAAATAAAACAAATAAAACTTTCTCCAGAAGACAAAATATTATCAGACATACTGTGAAAATTTCCTTGCTCTGTTAAATATCATTTGGGAAATATTTAAAAAAGAAAAAAAATTCAAAGGGGGGCTAATAATTCTGACTTCAAATGTACATAGCAGCAGCAAATAAAAAATAATAGTTTTTAAAACACTTTCATAAGAAATGAGAATCTTTCATAAATCCCAATACGAACTAGTCCTGTCGAGACAATCCAATCCGAGAGAATCCGAGACAAAGAGTATATCATTAAAAATCGTCAATCAGAATCTCACTTTCAGTGGCATCCGTTACTGGTTACTACATCTGAGGTGCATTTTTTTGTATATTTGGTGTCACACCCTCTCTGTGTTGAAGGCTAATTATCTTGAGTGATCACAGAATCGTATTGCCTGTGGTTTTAGCTGTGGCAAATCTGTACCAACCCCAAAACTCTCAACAATCATCTTCATCAGTGTTCTCTAAGTCTCATTTCAGAGGTAGAAATCTGAATTTTCATTAATGCCAAGTTTTGGAAATTTGGTTATAACAAAACTTAAGCATAGATACAGATAATTAACATACATGAATCAAATCATTTTCCATGTAAATATACATTAATGACAAGTACAAGTCATTATTTTTATGTAAAAACACAAGTGTTTGTGTTGCATCAACTGACTAAACTTGTCTTTTATAGTGGCATTTGACATTTACTCTTCACAACTATCTCAAACAAAACAGTTTTGTGTTGGATTGTACAAAATGAGCATATACCTGTCTGTCCAATCATGTTTGAAAACGTACATTTTCTTTGTCAACTTCGCTTTTCTGGAAAATGACATCATCACCCATTCAGACATTCTCTGCAGTTAAAAACGTCACCTGATTCTGATAAACGCCAAATGCTGACTGGATGTCACACGCATTTGGCTTAATTTTGGACCATCTCTAAAAAGACAAAGAAAAAACAAACAAGATTAGAAGTTTTTTTATTATTATTATTTATTTTTAGGGGTTTTTCCACCTTTTATTGGGATAGGATAGTGGAGGAGAGACAGGAAAGCATCGGGAACAGATAGAGGGACAGGATTGGCAAAGGATGTCGAGAGGCGCTGACCAAGATTAGAAGTTTAATATAGTCCCTTTAAGGCAAGTCATTTCACTTGGTGGCCATTTTTGAAATGCCTCTCGGGCAGTATGCTCGGGAATTCTGTTTGAATGGGAAAGCATCAGATTCTCCAAAATTGTTTGCCAAGCTTAGATTGAATTTCATATTAGGAATCACCAGTAAAATTAAACAACAACTGTCTCTTTAATTTCATTTCTAAACGTCCAAATCACACAAAATCTGCAAAATCTGCAGAAACTCAGGTCTGATCCAAGTCCCCCCACCCCCTCATCCCCCCCAAAGTATGGTCAGTCTATACCCATCAATGATTGGCTCCTATATTAGAAGGCGGGCATTTTTCACCATATAGCGATCGATGATTGGCACCAGTACTAGTAGGCGGGGCTTTATTCAGCATATTGACAGTTACATTTTTCGCCATTTAAAAAGATACAAGTGACATGCCTTGTGTATTCTATAGTCTTTGCTTTAATCTAGAATAACCCCAGGGGTCGCAATCCAATGGAAAAAAATTGAAAGGCTGATGGCTTTTTTTTGCATGTTGTTTTTTATGTAACTATTAAATATTAAGTATATATTAAATATATTATACATTAAAAACTATTTTTATCTTCTGTAGATTATGGCTAAAATATGGGGTCACACTTTATTTTGATGGCCCGTTTGTTGAATTTAAGTTTCATTGCATCTACATGCCAACTATTTCTCATTAGATTATAAGTAGACTGTTAGGTTGGGTTTGGGTTAGGGTTAGTGTAAGGTGACATGTACTTGCAAAGTTTCTTATAGTCAGTTAAATGTCTGTTGAAGGACTGTTAAATGTCAGTGTCAACAGATATTAAGCAGACAGTCTACTAATACTCAAATGGACCATCAAAATAAAGAGTTACCAAATATGGCAATTCTAATAATTTAATAACATACAAGCTAGCCTTGTCTACCTAGAACCACAGTCTACATCAGGGGTTCTCAAAGTCTCATTTCAAAAGTAGAAATCTAAATTTTCATCAATGTCAAAGTTTTGGAAATTTGATTAAGCATACAGATACAGAACTTGATAACAAACATACATGAATCTAACAATTTTCTGTTTAAAAGTACATTAATAACAAGTACAAAAGTAGGAAAATGACAAGTCACACTTAATTATTAATATTATTATTTTTTTTAAAACCCAACCAGAATATGTAAAAAGTAGCATGGTAAAAAATACAGAGCAATGATCCTGACAAATGCCATATGCTGACTAGATGTCACACAGGAAAACTATCATATTTGTCATTTTTGGACCATCTCTGAAAAGACAAAGAAAAAACTAACAAGATTAGAAGTTTTTATTATTATTATTAATTATTTATTTATTTTTAGGGGTTTTTCCACCTTTTTTGGGATAGAATAGTGGAGGAGAGACAGGAAAGCATCGGGAGCAGAGAGAGGGGAAGGATCTGCGAAGGACCTCGAGAGGTGCTGACCAAGATTAGAAGTTTAATGTGTGTTTATCAATTCACATTTTTAATCTCTTACACACAATTATTCATTCAATTTCCTTTCGGCTTAGTCGCTTTATTAACCAGGGGTCGCCACAGCGAAATGAACCGCCAACTTACCCAGCATATGTTTTACACACCAGATGACCTTCCAGCTGTAACCCATCACTGGGAAACACCCATACACTCTCATTCACATACATACACTACACACTATGTCTTTGGACTTGTGGGGGAAACCGGAGCACCCAGAGGCAACCCACGCCGACAGGGGAGAACATGCAAACTCCACACAGAAATGCGACCTTCTTGCTGTTAGGTAACAGCTATACCCACTGCGCGATCACACCGCTACAAACAATTAGTGCTTTTGAAATATGAAATGGAGGTGGATCCAAGCTGAATTCTCTCCGGGGTCCAGATCCGGACCGGAGTCTGGACTTTGAGAAGCCCTGATCTACATATTAACAATTAGCCACTTAACAGTGAAAATAAAGGACTGCAGTAAAGTCTGGCACCTTTGAGGCCCTAAATTGACTGCGTATCGACACTGGTAGCAACAGCAGAGGCAGCGTTCTTTCTGTCAAAGCCTCTCCCTTTCTCTCCAAACTCAGAGATCCATGGACCGTGAGGGAGGGACGGGGGCTCACCGCTCTCACAAAGTCTATGTGTTTGTGTGGGCGGCCAAGAGAATGCCTCGCTATAGATTTTCCAGCAAATTAATGAAGGTACTGAGCGAATGAGGAGGAGGAAAGGATCGAGAGAGAGAGAGAGAAAGACAGAAAGCCCCTTCCGCGCCGCAGAGAACTGAGGGAAGCCCTTGCCGCGGGGGCGAGAGCGGTGCAGATCCCTCACCCTTGATCTTTCGGCTGGCTGTGGGTGTGTGGACGCGGGCACCTCAGGGTCCTACGGCTAAAGCCCTGGGCTGGCCGTGTGAGTGGGTGAAGAGAAGACCTTTCGTGACCTTAGAGGTGGAGGAGGTAATTTCTCTCCCCCGTCTTCGCCACTCTTTTTGTTGTTGTTGTTGTTGTGTACAGAAGTTTAACACGAGGCAGGCATGGGAAGCCGTGTGTTTAGCATGACTCCAAATGAACCACCTCTGCCTCTGCATGGGACCCCTAGTGTTCTCCGCCTCATTTGCTTCTCTGCTGTCTGATTTATAGTTGCCTACCTGAGCTGTTCGCCGCTTGCAGGCTGTCTAAAGGTCACATGAAAAATGAATGGCTCTTCGGTGCTGGGGAAGGAACTCGGGAGGAGAGAGTCAGGAGGGACTGAGATGATGCCTGAATGCTTATGTCTTGGATTTCGACTTCATTTTGTTCTTTTTAAAACCTATTTGTGTGTGGTCTGAGAGAACACTGCGGCTGTGTTACTCATAACTGTGAAGTCCCTTCTAATGAAGCAAAGAAAGTGAATTAAAGCCATAGTGAAAAAAGAAAAAAGACGCCCACTATTCCATCTGAATGACTGAGGATTAAAGAGACATCGTCAACACTCACGTCAAACCAACACCTCCACTTCAAGTCATACGAAACGTCACATGCTCTAACATTCGTAGCTGTAAAATAATCGTGTACATGTTCCTGTGTATTCAACGCTTTGTGTGTGCGTGTGTGTCTGTTTTTCAATTAAGTTTAAGCTGCGACAGCGCTCTCTCACAACTCTCATCTTCTGGTCTCCAAGGTGATAAATAAATGATATTTTGTTACCTTCCCTGTGGGACGCGTATTATTTGGTCTATCTCTCTTTCGCTGCCTGTACAGCTTATGAGCTGCGGTAGTCTTTGGACACCCACTAAGAACTTAGCGCCTAGGTAACCAGCCCTACAGAGGCAGAACACCTGCCACAGTTTGCTCAGCTCACTAAAATGGAGGAAACTGAGCTGAAATTACCAAGCTTAAAGAAGGCTTCGAGTGTTAACATGTTTTAACGTTGATGAGACTTGAAAAATGAATCGAATTTTACCCAGAAAGACGTCAGAAAAGGTATAGAATATTGGAACATGGATTTAATCTGTTTCATAATGTTATGGAATTAGTGGTATTAATTATCTTTTAAAAATGCATCATTGTGGCACGGTTGCTCAGTGGTTAGCACTGTCGCCTCACAGCAAGAAGGTCGCTGGATCGAGTCCCAGCTGGACCAGTTGGAATTTTAGTGTGGAGTTTGCATTTTCTCCCTGTGTTTGCTTTGGTTTCCCCACAGTCCAAAGACATGCACTATAAGTGAATTGGATGAGCTGAGAGAGTGTATAGATGTTTCCCAGCACAGTGCTGGATTGTAAAAAATATGCCAGAGTAGTTGGTGGTTCATTCCCCTGTGGCGTCCCCTGAAAAATCAGGGAATAAGCTGAAGAAAAATGAATGAAAGTTCATTTCTGTTTGATATTGGTTTCTCATCCGAATCTCAAAATCATATTTTTTCAATAATGTATGATAACCAGATATATTTCTTATTTAACGTAAATTTTTGATTTAGTTTCTTAATATTTTACTATCTTTCTTTTGCTTCAAATTTGCTGTTAATGCATTTTTTGGTTTAATTTTCATTTAGCTGTAATTATTTTTTATGCTTTAGTCATAATTCATTTTTATTTCTCTAGCGCTTTTTACAATGTAGATTGTTTCAAAGCAGCTTAACATAGAAGTTTTATTAAATTGAAACTTTGTTCATTCAGTTTTCAAAGTTGAAGTTCACTTTAGTTCAGTTCAGTGTGGTTTAAATTTCACTGCTGAAAGTCCAAACACTGAAGAGCAAATCCATCGATGCGCAGCTCCACAAGTCCCAAACCAAGTAAGCCAGTGGCGACAGTGGTGGGAAACAAACTTCACAAATTGACGAAAGTGAAGGAAAACCTTGAAAGAAACCAGGCTTAGTTGGGCACGACCATTATTCTTCTGGCCAAACGCCTTGTGCAGAGCTGCAGCCTAGGCGCTGGAGGCTGGGGAACACTGGACTTCCATCGTGGAGAAGCTGCAGTTGTGTGAAGGTCACCAGCGGGTGTTCAGGCTGGCCCACTGGGTCAGTCTTATGCTCTCCACTCCTCCATGATGGCCACAGCATCTGCTCAGAATACGGCCTGGTCCAGAAATCTGGATACCTCTAGAACAGAAATGCCCAAACTAGGGCCTGTGGGCCAAAGTTGGCCCATGGTAACCTTTGATTTGGCTCACCATGCCATCTGATAATGGTTTAGAGATTGCCATTCATTCATTCATTCATTTTCTTGTCGGCTTTGTCCCTTGCGGGGTCGCCACAGCGGAATGAACCGCCAACTTATCCAGCACAATTTTATGCAGCAGGTGCCCTTCCAGCCGCAACCCATCTCTGGGAACTTCCACACACACATTCACACTCATACACTATGGACAATTTAGCTTACCCAATTCACCTGTACTGCATGTCTTTGGACTGTGGGGGAAACCGGAGCACCCGGAGGAAACCCACGCGAACCCAGGGAGAACATGCAAACTCCACACAGAAACGCCAACTGACCCAGCCCAGCCGAGGTTCGAACCTGCGACTCAGCGACGTTCTTGCTGTGAGGCAACAGCACTACCTACTGCGCCACTGGGTTGCCCTAGAGATTGCCATTTCAGATGTAATGTAACCTTATATTTGTTTGTTTGTTAAGCTACAAAAAAGCTATCTTGAATGAAATGTTTCAATGTAAATGGTGTAAATTAGTCAGATTTAGTTTAAAATGTACATACGACGGACAGAGGGACAATGCAAAGACTTTGGTCAAAGGCAGCTACTGCTTGACTAGTGTATTCGGCATTGAACTCCACTGTGTTATAATGTAAAATAGTTTGGTATATTTATCTTCGGCCCACAGCTATCAATGATGTTTGGTTTTTGGCCCTTCTTTGGTTTTTGGAAAAAGTTTGAGCACCCCTGCTTTAGAAGTCCTCTATGGAAGAGGGATTGTTTGAACAGGGAAAGCAGCCACATAGAGAGAGACACTGCAGCGCTGGTGAAGACTGTGGGTGTTTAGGGTGTTTACAAGGATTTGACTGATAAACATGAATTTGTAGCTAAATTGTTAGCGGTGCCAAACAGCATTTCCTGTTGTTTACATCCTTGTTTAGGTCCTCACTACGACATACCATTAATGCTAGAAACTGTGCTTGTAATAGATACATTTTAACAAATAAAAACACTTACAGGTTGTGGCTCACAATCCACAGGTTTGTTGGTTGGAGGAGTTTGTAGCCGAATCCCGCACTGAACTAGGAGAGATTCTGGAAGTTCTCCTTTGTCAAATGCTAGATATAGTTTTTGGAAAAAGTTTGAGCACCCCTGCTTTAGAAGTCCTCTATGGTTGGCATCATCTCTTCACAGGTCTTGAATCACATCAATGGCACTGCACAATCTCTAGAGGCCTCGGGATGAGTATCCCCAGGTGGAAAATAATTAGCATAGCTGCTGTTCATAGTGTATTTAAACAAGAGACTTTAAATATCAATGCAAAAATTAAGGGCTACAAATGAAAATAGCTGTTATATAAACAAACATAGAAGCACACATGTAAAGCATATGAGTATTTCTAGAATTGTAGTATTTTTACATGTTAATTCAGTCAGTTTCCATGGAAACATTTAGTAAAATTTTGTTTTACAGTGCTTTTGTTACTAATTATTGTGCGTAGTATAGTAATAACAGTAACTGATGCATACTTCCATACAACAAACCTAACTAATTTTTTCACAATAGAGACCCTAACGTTTAATCCAACGTTTATTTGATGTTCCATTTTTATCTTCTACATCATTTTGACTTTGTTTCATTTGATAAAATCAGGTTTTAGTTGACTTGTTAGTACTTTCATCTTGTCCTAGTGTGAAGTTATAAAGCAGGAAAGATATTATTATTCTAAACACCAGAAGCTATTTTTCTGCTTTGTAACTAATGATAAGAGCCAGAAATGGAGAAAGTTCACAAAGGTTTTGTTGTCTCTGGCTTCCAGGGCTGGAAACGAGTAGCTGATGTTTATTTTTAACAAGGTCTCTGATCAGGCCCCATGTTAGTCTGACCTTAACAGTTTGTGAGGCAGATTTCTGTGTCACAATGAATGCAGGCTTCACGAACAATGGTCCTGAAAAATACAGCACCAACAAATTATGCTTGACCTCACAGCAAATGCCTCCCATAAGCACTGTTACTCATTTCACATGTCAAGATGTCTGCTAGTCTCGAAGCCACAGAAGAAGAAATCAGACTGTCTTTTAAGGGTCAAAGAAAGATGGAAATGGTCATGAAAAAAACGAATTATGAAAGTTCTATAATGTTTTCTGATTCAAATAAATGCTGTTCCGTAGAACTTTCTGATGATCAAAGAATCTCAAGTACAAAAAGTATCATGGTTTCCACAAAAATTTTAAGATGCATATTTTCGACATTGATATTCACAAAACATATTTACTGTGCGCCAAATCAACACATCAGAATGAGTTTTGAAGTCAAATAAATAATCAAATAAATGCAGCCTCTCTGAGCACAACATCACATTTTAAAGGGGTGGTGCAGAGTGTATTTTTAAGGCTTGGTTGTGTTTATAAGATGCAAAGCAATGTGTGCTCATGCTTCGTTTGTAGAAAAGCAGGTTATTTTTTCATATATCTTACTTTGATTATATACAGCTACTCAGCTAACATTTCCTACTGTAGTTCCTCCGAAAGGCCCACCCTCAAGGGGGTCTTTGGCTAACATAATGTGCTGTGATTTGTGGATTTGCTCCACGTCACCAAATCATGCCCCTACAAGCACGTGCTTTTGCGCTGTGTAGCTGAATCAGACAGAAAACGAAGAGCACACAGCTCATGCCTGTTCTTAAAAATAAAATCTGACAAGTGTCTTTCACAAATATTCTGAATAAACATGTGTAAGTAATATAAAACGTTCACGTATCTTTTACGAGTTTGTTTTTTGAGATGTTGAACAGGGAAAGCAGCCACATAGAGAGAGACACTGCCGCGCCGGTGAAGACTGTGGGTGTTTAGGGTGTTTACAGGGATTTGACTGATAAACATGAATTTGTAGCTAAATTGTTAGTGGTGCCAAACAGCATTTCCTGTTGTTTACATCCTTGTTTACGTCCTCGCTACGACACACCATTAATGCTAGAAACTGTGCTTGTAATAGATACATTTTAACAAATAAAAACACTTACAGGTTGTGGCTCACAATCCACAGGTTTGTTGGTTGGAGGAGTTTTTAGCCGAATCCTGCACTGAACTAGGAGAGATTCTGGAAGTTCTCCTTTGTCAAATGCTAGTTATATAGTTTTTATAATTCTCTAAAATGTCATTAAAATTAAATTGTAAGCACTTCTCTCTTTGTGTGGTGTTATTTGGAAGCCTAAATACAGAAACAAAAGAAGCTCTGTAGATATAACAGCGTTTGGACAGCATTTAGCTTTCTCTGCAATAACATTACAACGCCTCTGGCCACGCCCCTTCACTGATGTGTGCACGTGGTGAATGTGCGTAACCTGAACTGTTTGTGATCTCACTAAACTGGATGTATTTTTTTGTAGTCCTCAAACTTCGTTCACTGTAGGCTTTGCTAAGCTACAGTTGGAATCAGAATTATTCAACCCCCTAATTTTTTAGCCCCCCTGTTTCCCCAAAACGGAGAGAAAATTTTTTCAACACATTTCTAAACATAATAGTTTTAATAACTCATCTCTAATAACTGATTTATTTTGTCTTTGCCATAATGACAGTAAATAATATTTGACTAGATATTTTTCAAGACACTTCTATACAGCTTAAAGTGACATTTAAAGGCTTATCTATGTTAATTAGGTTAACTAGGCAGGTTAGGGTAATTAGGCAAGTTATTGTATAATGATGGTTTGTTCTGTATACTATTGAAAAAATATATAGCTTAAAGGGGCTAATAATTTTGACCTTAAAATTGGGTTTAAAAAATTAAAAACTGCTTTCATTCTAGCCGAAATAAAACAAATAAGACTTTCTCCAGAAGAAAAAATATTATGAGACATACTGTGAAAATTTCCTTGTTCTGTTAAACATCATTTGGGAAATATTTAAAAAAGAAAAAAAAAATCAAAGGGGGTTCAATAATTCTGATTGCAACTGTAACTCTGTAAAAGCCAATGTCTCTCTTTGCATTGAACTTTGGGCGTCTTACTTTCAGAGATGTTGTTTATGTTCACACAGCTACATTACACATCAACTAAAGTTTAAAATATGACATCGTAGTTGACCACCCCTTTAAACACAGTAGTCAACGTTTGAAGTGAATACAAAAAGGTTTTTTAATTGTCATAAGACAAGTATGGGTGTTGTTCAATAGTTTTAGGACAACTTTGATGAAAGGTTTTGATCCACTTCAAAAGTTTACTGCTGTATATTTATTAGGGATCTTGCCTGCAAATGGAAAATTTTGTAGCTTTTGCAAACACTTTAACATGCTTTTTGAATGGATTATCAAAATCATCATTGTTCGGTAACATTTATTTAGTCATTTCACCTTTTTTCTTTTGCTATATCCAGACAATTATTTTCATAGAATAATGAGTGGCACCGTCCTTGTCCATTTTTAAATTTAAAAAACCTGCCCTACTAATATTTTACGCTCTATATAATAGTCTTATAGTCTATTATTCTGTTATGTTCATCTGTGCTGGCGCTGTTTATTCTGGAAGTTTACATTCTGTTATTTCTCTCTGATTTTTTTTAATTTCAATGTGTTTTAATATAACCGTCACACTTTACAAAGCTTTCATTAGTTAACGTTAGTTAATGTATTCACTAACATCAGCTAATAATGAACAATACCTGCACAGCATTTATTAACCATACTTCAACATTACCTTATGTATTATTAAAATGCTAATTTGTGCTTGTTAATATTAGTCAATGCGCTGTGAGTTAACATGAACTAAAAATAAACAAGTGTTTTCATTAATTATTATTAACATAAATGAATAAATAGTGAAATAAATGTATTTTTCGTTGTTTGTTCATGTCAGTAAATACATGAACTAATATTAACTAATACAACCTTATTGTGAAGTGTTACCGCTATAATTGCTCTATATGTAGTTTGATTTTATGTGCAGTCTTGGGACTGTTTTTAAATGTGCGTTATGAATAAATGAACTTGAACTTGCATATATCTATATTAAATATGAAAAGAAGAGTTGACTCCTTATCTTCCTCCTCTGTTTTCTGTCTTGTCAAGGGGCAAAGTGAAGCCAGTACTAGGGAGGTTCAGTGAGCTGAATAACCTGCTCCCAGCACTGGGTTTGGGTCCTGGGACTGTGGATGCTGCTCTTTTGGATGCCGGCTGCTCCTCCATGCAGATGGATTCAGCAGAAAGGGGCTTCTCCCTCAGCAAAGACGGACCGCTAGACATGAGGATGGACGGAGACAGGTTAGACCACTTTAGTAGAAGCACTCATTGTCGCTGTTGTTCCAAAAAATCATTTGTGCTATTAGTAACGGCCGATTCCCTCTCGATATACACTGATGGCCACAGTTATTAATCTTGGCTCACTCTGTTATTGATTACATCTACAGAGTTTCCATGCTTCTCTATTATAGCTATTCAAAACTAATTCTGAACAGGTGTAAGGCATAATCTAATTACAGCTTAATACAATAAAACGATGACTAAGCGCTGCAGATCCCGGTGATTCACAGACAACGCTTTGAGGGACACATGAAATTTGAGCGTTAAGATTGTGGACAAATGAACACAAGTCATTTAGAGAGCGAGAAACCAAAAAAATACAAAGGTCAGGCCACAGTGCTTTTATACCTTGAACATGAGTGATTTGTATGTTTTGTTGTATTTGACGTGTTCAGTTCATACACTGATATATCTGAAAAATGTACAAATGGTGCAGTGCTGTAATTATGCAGTGTGTGGTTCAGAGTATTGTGGATGAAACCTTCAAGCTAACAACAACAGAGAAGGACTGCCACTCCTAACATGACCAAAAAAATTACTTTTTCTCAGTGGATTGACCTAGCAAAATAAATATTTAAAATTTAGTTTAACCACTTTATTGTGTATTTTTAACTAAGAAATTATTGTGTTTTATACAAGGTAACTACGTGGGTTACAGGTGCTGTATGTTATGTAAATTTTTGACTCTTCTAAAGCATAAAATACCATAAAATGTTTGCAAATGTTTAGGAAACATGTTAAGTGAACATCCTTGTTTATCTGAAAAACAATGCTAAAGTCAGATATTCTGCAGATATTCTGAAAATGTCTGTTACGTGCCGGAACGTCTGTCACCCAGGGTTGCCTCGGTGGAAAACAGCGTATTTCATTCATTTAGTCAGGAAGGCTCTCAAAGTATGTGTCCGTGACTGAAATGCAACCACTGGTGGACAGTAGCAGCCTTTGAAATAATACGCAGATTCAGAGCTCCACATGAGTTGGTTATCAATTAGCAAATAATATAAGTATTACGAACATAAACATTAGGTGAGCAGGTTACATTGTATCCCTGTGTCCTAACAACATGCTACATGATGAGATTTGCTGTGAAAAGCAATTTGTCTGTTTACACCAGACAAAACACGACAGAAATTTAAATTATAATCTAATTAATACATATTAAACCTCTTTAACATTATTAAATGTACATGAATCACTGATATGTGTTAGCTTGCACCGAGTCTAAAGTTCAATTTCAAATGGTTTATTTTATTTTCAAGATCTGCTGCTGCTTTCAGTAGTATAGCAATAAATGTTTAGTAAAATCGTATTCAAACTCAAATTAATAGCATTTATCACTGAATAAAGCACATGAGGTGTACCTGAGGTGATCATTGTCAGTTTTCTGTTGTTCACCTGTGAGAAATAGAAGTCGTTTCTAAAATATAAATTTCAGGTGTTAGAACAAAAACTCATTCTAATATGGAAAAATTCCTTTTATCTCGTGCCGTTGCTTTTATTTAGAACATAAATCAGCCCTTAGGCTCAGACAGTCAGGCATGTTCCTGTTGTCAATCTGGCAACCTGCGCTTGCGTGTGTTTTGAACCAGGTGTGCAATACCTAGTTCAACCACTGGGTGTCAAACTTGAATGCTGCACCTTTAAGTTAAGATGCAGGAATAAGTTTAATACCTAGTTTTTATAATGACTTTGATAAGTACATAATATACATATGTGAAGCAGGACAGTGAAATATAATGCCACCACTTCAGAGTCTCATGTTAGTGAATGGTTTATAAAATGATAAATAGTGGTTTGCTAAATCTAATAGGTTGTGGAAAAAAGTCAAACTTCACCTCGCTTTTTTTGTTCACTTTTTGTTCACTTTATTTATAAAGCACATTTTAATACAGCAATGGTTGACCACAGTGCTGTACAAAAACAAAACAAAATAACAAGATATACATAATAGAATAGTAATAATAAAATATAATATTAAAATTCATTTTCCCCTTTATGCTAATAAAATTCATTTTTTTTACTTATTAGATATCATGTTATATTTACATATACAGTATTGTGACTTATACAATATACAACTGTATACAATTAATTATATTACTATATACTATTAGATTTCATTATTAGTGAATGATACAAGATTGAGTAATGCAGCAAATGTTTAACAAAAATTGATTGAAAAAAAAATTACTTTGTAAAATGTCACATTTAGCTTTAAGGTTTATAAATATTAGTACAAGTACAAATCAATACAATGGCAACAATATAATGTAGCAATGCTTTGTTGTTGTTATTTTAATGGACTAATAAGGTGTAATGTGCCCTACAAAAAGACTCAGTGTAGTATTTCACGTAACAAATTTAACAGCATATGGTTTTGAAATGGCATATGGCTGAATAAGTAATCACAGACCTTTAGGTGAAATATCACTTTAAAAATAGTTAATGTATCACTGCAAACACTCTTCCTCTTATATTAAAATCTGTCAAACGTGAATGTGTTTCTGCACCATTAAAACTGGGAAACCACGTAAGCAGTTTGATCTGA
This sequence comes from Danio kyathit, assembly GCA_903798195.1. Taxonomy (NCBI): domain Eukaryota; kingdom Metazoa; phylum Chordata; class Actinopteri; order Cypriniformes; family Danionidae; genus Danio; species Danio kyathit. The sequence continues at coordinate 38,512,523 of LR812525.1, forward strand.
TTGCTAAATACATTATAACAACCTTTTAACAGTAAACCTGTTCATCTAAAGTAGCGTTTTTTTAACCATGTATCTGGGAAACACTGACCTAGAGTGACATTTTACCATCACTGTCATTTCTCAAAACTTTTACGCCTCTCATGCTTTCCTATAATTTGAAGAGGAACGAGAGGCTTTCCTCTCTTATTAGGAAGTTTTGTCAAAGTTTTCACTGTGATAATGAGGTGGAAATCCCGCCAACTATAACCGACTCTGAACTTTTTTCTGGGGGCGAGATGAAATGATTGAAAAAAGAAAGAGAGACTGAAAGAAAAAAGAAAAAGGGCAAGATCTAGTGCTCTAGTCAATCGAGGTCCTGCCCACTGTATCTGAATACACTTGATCCTCAAGATCCACAAAACCAGTGGGAGAATTAAACTTTCCCACAGCATGATGCAGTCAGTCGACACGAGCTGGCCTTGAAGAAGAACAGAGCATGTTTTGCATTAAACAGCATGTCTCTCATTTTGAATTACTCATACTGTGATCCTATTTGTGAGAATGTAAATAGGAGAGGACACATTAAGAATAAGGTGAGATCACAATCTACATTGATTTCAATAGAATGAAAGGTATTGAAATTGTACGCCTCTCAGTGTGTTGTATGCATTTCATGGTTAAAGTTGACTCCAAGTGACAAAAGACTTTTGCACATGCACAGTGTCTGTGGAAGTACACTGTAATAAATAAATAAATAAATGAAAACTATTTTTGCACTGTAAAACCCAAATTAATGAGGTGTTGGACGACAATATATTTTTTAATGAGATGTTGACAAATATCTGAGTTAAACTAATATTGTTGCTTTGGCTTGGTTAAGATGATATATATTATAATACATTTTCAAAAACATATTTTAAAAAATGTAAAGGGTAAAATCAAGTCAACACTGAAAAGTGTTAAAGTTGATTGGAATAAACACAAATATTTATAACGCTTCGAGAGTCAGGATTGGGCAGTTTCCTTCGGTTTAATCCCTTTATTCATCAGGAGTCGCCACAGCGGAATGAACCGCCAACTTATCCAGCATATGTCTTAAGACCCTTTTTTACACTACAAGCGACTCGCAGCGGCAAAGCGACAAGCGACCGCTCATTTCAACGGAGAGTGAGGGATTCCGGCAACCTCCGTCTACACGACCGTTGATGACCAGGTGTGCATGTCGAGTGATGCGACAGAGGGTGCTTTCACACTAGCACTTTTGGTCCGCACCCGGGTTCGTTTGACGTCATAGTACGGTACGTTTAGCTAGTGTGAACGTGTCTTCTGAACTCGGGTGCGCACCCGTGAACCGTACCCGAGTCCGCCTGAAAGAGGTGGTCTTGGGGTACGGTTCATGCGAACTCTGGTACGGTTCACTTCTAGTATGAATGCAATCGTACCAAATAGCGGAAGTGAACCGGCAAATGTACAACAAACTATCGTTTTCATAACGTTCATTCGTGTGTGTGCGCCACGTATTGTACCTTGGTGACAAGCGGGACTGAGCAAAGCACAGTGATACACAGTGATGTCTGCTTGTCTCCTCCAGAAACAGCTTCTGCAGTCACTGTGTGATGTTCTGAATGTTTATAATATTTTTGCGGCAGATAGATGCGAGTCGCTTTCTGTATGTCCAAAACTAAAAGATTCAGTAAAAGCAAATCGACCGCGATGTGCGGAAGTCTCCATTTTGGCGCTTTGCTTTCGTGAACGTCACCTAGCAACAGCAGTAAACAAAACAGCAGCTCTATGACGCAAGCGTACCGGGGTTCAGAAGGAAAAAAGACAGTGTGAACACAAACCAACCGAGAAGGTGGCAAGGGGGGACAATCGAACTTGGGTACGGTCCAGGCAATTGAACCAAGTGTGAAAGCACCCAGAGTTGAGAGTCCTTCAACTTTATGCAAATAAAGAGCGACTTTCTTGAGCAACAGCCAATAGGAACACCAGTAGAGCTCACGTGATCCTCTCTCAGCTTGCTCAGAGGCCAGTTGTATTTGTGATGTATATATCTACACACCCCTGCGTTTAAAGCAGGTTGCCACCCTGAGCGACAGGTAGCTACAAAGTCGCTGCTAGTCTGAATGAGGCATTACACAGCGGATGCCCTTCCAGCTGCTACCCAGTACGGCCAATTTAGTTTATTCAGTTCACCTATAGCGCATGTCTTTGGACTGTGGGAGAAACTGGAGCACCTGGAGGAAACCCACACGAACACGTGGAGAACATGCAAACTCCACACAGAAACGCCAACTGGTCCAGCCGCGACACAAACCAGTGACCTTCTTGCTGTGAGGCGACAGTGCTAACCACTGAGCCACTGTGTCGCCCCAAAAATTAACCATTCAAATAAAATTTTTATTTTTTTTTTAAATAATTATTTTTTCAGGGTTTTCACTTTTAATTGACAGGACAGTAGAGAATTGACAGGAAAGCAGAGAGAGGGGAAGGATCGACATAGGACCACGAGGCGGGAATCGAACTTGGGTCGCCATGAGCACCGGAGTGCATGTGTCAACGCACTAACCACTACACCACTGGCGCCGACATAAATTTATATTTATAGAAGAAATCGCTTCATCAAAAAAGTCTGTGGAACTAGTTAAGAAATAATAATTAGTTGAAGCTGTTTGAAAATTGGTGGTTCATTCCGCTGTGGTGACCCCTGATAAATAAGAGACTAAGCCTAAGGAAAATTAATGAATGAATGTTTGAAAACGTAAAAAAAAAAAAAAAGTTGGGCTTTCTACTTCAAACATGTAAACAGTGTTTAATTCGTTCCGTTACTTGCCTTTCTTTGTGAAAATTTGAGAATTTTTTAAAAAGTAAATTCAAAATAAAATTCTGGTCACTCCCTTTGCCTCACAGTCAGTAAAGAGACAAAGAGAAGTGTCAATCAGAATTCAAAGCATCAAAACTCTGAATCTCATGAAATAATTGCAAAGGTACAAATATAGATACTTGAACATCTCGAGAGGTTTAGAGAATATCTGAATCACTGGGAGTATATGAATCACAGTAAATGTATGTGCAAGTGTACTGAACATCTGCTGACTGAAACCGACTACATCACACATTACGTTTTATTCATATTACTAAGCTAATATATTTCCCTATTATGCAGGTGTGTAACTTGGTCTGGTTTTACCCTGCTTTCTTTGTTCTTCCTGCAGCGTGCGTACGTGTTTTCCTAAAGAAAGAAAAAGCGAATGCATTATTCAGTTCATGATTTGATATTTTTATATTTGTCGCTAACCGTTTCTCCCTCCTGTTCTCTCTCATGTACACACGCGCTCTGTTTCTCTCTTTTTATAGATCTGGAGCCCACATCTCCCAGAGTGGGAAGGGTGGGAGGGGTTTTCGCTGGTGTCTTAGAGCTGTCAGGCTTGGCTTCTGTCAGCCAGGAACTTGTGACGTCAAGCTGCTTAATTGGGCTCCTCTTTGTGCGTAGGTACCCCGACATGCCCTGCGCGGCTGACGTGGTCAACGCCTTAGATCAACAGGCGCTTGCGTCCGTGCTGGCCGCGTACGGGGAGGAGCGGCACACCAGGAAAATTGCGGCGGCCATCGCACAGGCACGCAGCGTCTACCCCATCGGCCGGACCCTGCAACTGGCCAGCATCGTAGCAGGTACCCCCCCTCATTAATTCCCTACTCTAGAGGGAGCCGAGGAGAGAGATATTAATGCAAACTCTCCCTATGGGACCTATTTGTCCTGAAAAAAAGGGAAGGGGAGAAAAGATGGCGTTTTCTAATCTGCCAAAATTTCCCCCTTCCCCCCTTTTGCTTCTCACTGTCTGAGTGTCCATCAGCAACACATCCCTTGTGATTGACAAGGCTCTTGCTAAAATAAAAAGCGGAGCTAGAGAGGGAGCAGTAGCGAAAGTGCTGCAGGTGGGGATCTGTGCGTTTTTTAGCCCGTTAATTCGTATTTAGACTCGCACTCCTATCCTCTCCTCCCCCAGACCCCCCAACCCCCCCACCCTTGTATCCTTTGATTTGTTTCTCACACTCACTCCCTCCCTTTTCATGCCCTTCACTGCACCCCCACCAACACACTTCTCCAAACGCACGCGTCACACACACACACACACACCACATTGCGGCAGCTCGATGCTTTTTGATATTATATTTATCGGCTGCTTTATTTTCGCTGGCGCTGTTTCCATAGCCTGACGCTGGCGACGAGATAGATAGTCGCTTCTGAAGATGATGCTAGCACGAGGCGTGCACGTGCGTCACGCCAGGAGAACAGGTGTGACTAAGGGCAGTTGTTTGATCTTCTTTGAAGAGTAGAGAGAGTCAACAACAATGTTTATTCCAATCAATCTGGAAGCTTTTGACTCCCGAGGGTCCCTGGGGGTCGTCGGTGGGTTGCTGGCATTACCGTTGCCAAGGGAAGCGATTGATGGAGCCGGAGGAGGCTTGATACGTGTACATTTGTATATGTGTGTGTTTACCGGTGCTGATGATGGGCGAATGGGAGGGGTTTAGACACCATAACAATGGGCATCATGGGATTTCTCCTTCTTATGAGCTCTTTGTTTCCTTACATGAGCCTGCAAAACCCCACAATGCCTCTGAGCTCTTGCTTTTTAAAGGCAGATGAGTTTGTGAACCTGTCTCCACCTTGGTTGTAGTGTATTGTGATAGTCGTGTACAATCATTTGCTTTGTTTAGCTTCAATGAGTTTTATATTGCAAAAATTATTTCAGCCTGTCCACTTTCCCTGTTAAATTCAGTGTTACTTGCCATTTCTTGGTAGTTATATGTCAAATTTACTTGGAATTCCAGGCTTTCTTAATAATTCCTACATTACTGATTCAGTGTTGCTCCTGATTGATGGTTTTATTCCATGTTAAAACAGGGAATCCGCACTGTTTAGCGAGACACATTAGAGAAGAGACGAGGTCATGGCGATCTAATATTCTCATCAGTATGAACCCAGCTGGCGTGACAGAAGATTATCCAGATTCCCAAAGGAAAGTGTCCCTCGTTCCCAATGCGCAGATCAGCTTTCTACATATCAGACCACTTTGAATCATAATGAGCATCAGCCTAAATCTGGCATAGAGCCTGTAATTCGCACCCTCAGTAACCCCAGGCGGTCACATGGGCCTCTTGCATACACCTTTAAGTCATCAATCTAACTCTATCATGAAACATTCAGATTCATTTGGAGTGGCTCACAGGTTTTGACAGCATGGTCCACTTTCCCTGTTAAATTCAGTGTTACTTGCCATTTCTTTGTAGTTATTTGTTAAATTTACTTGAAATTCCAAGATTTCTTAATAATTCCTTAATAATTTATAAATCCAGATCAGCTTTCTACATATCAGACCACTTTGAATCATAATGAGCATCAGCATAAATCTAGCATAGAGCCTGTAATTCGCACCCTCAGTAACCCCAGGTGGTCACATGGGCCTCTCGTATACACCTTTAAGTCATCAATCTAACTCTATCATGAAACATTCAGATTAATTTGGAGTGGCTCGGAGGTTTTGACAGCATGGTTAAACAGTTGTTTAAGCTGCTGGTCATGCTTTAATATCACTGTAAGAGACACTAATCAGCCCACTATTGATCACCGGTTGAAGAGCAGACTTGTTGGAGTGTTGATGAAAATTGATCTTTAGCTTTCTCCTTCCATGTTTCCTGAGGCCCACATCACACTTTTGGAATTAAGGCAGTCCTTAAAGCCTGTTTGTGCTCTATGATGCTACTTAAAGGTGTCATAGAAATCATTAGCCCTAGAATGAAAAGCTCTGTTTTTACCTTATTTGAAAGGGTTGTGAATAGACTAGTAATGAACTCTACTGCTCTCACTCATGTCTCTGATGCTCATTAGGTGTGATGTACTCTGAATTACACATGTACAAAATAATCATACTTCAGCCGTCAAATAACATTAGAATGCAGATACCTTGTCAGATGATCATTTCAATGATTTCAGCTAAATTGGAGAAGAGGTTCATGTTAGAATGTGAAGGCAACTAAGCCTGCTGCTCCATTACTGCTCCTCACTTATGTGTTGTGAATAAAATATAGGCTAAATTATAATTATTCCCAATAAAAGGCATAGACAGATGTATGTATAGCTGTATTTTGTGGAAAACACAGGCAGGAATTATTATCAATCTCTGTGTAAACAGACAAGTTTTATTAATGTATTCTTTATGGACCTTTCACTCCAGACAAATCACAGTAACGGCGAGTTAAGACTGCATGATTTTGGCCCCGATTTTGACTCCCCGACAGGTTTTGAGACATCGCAGACAAATGTCTAAAATCTCAGGCAAATCTTTGCTCATTCACATGAGTAACAATCACACAGTGTGAACTGTCAACAACGTGATCTGAGAGAGTCTCTGTCGTTGACTCAAAATCATACCGTGTGAAATGTGTTATAATTGAAAATAACATCAGCAATTACCTATAGCCAATGAGAAAGCAGCATCCACTAGTATGGGTATCTACAGGCCAGTGGGAGTTTGGAAAAGGTAAGGGCTTCTTTTTAGTCTGTTTGGACCCAGAAGTGGAAAAAAAACTAGTGGAAATTTGTCAGGAGCACCTGTGTCTGTTTGACGTGTCATCTCAGCAATACCACAACTGGGTCGAAAAAGAAAAAAGTTAAGCAGAAAGTACATTTTCTACCCCACAAGGCTTCTTTCTCATTATGTTGTTAATAACAAAAGATATACAACATAACATTGCGTTGTTTCCATGTCACTTCTCGTGTGTGTTTGGTTGTGAGACGTAGTTTGTGGGCCAAGACAAAGTTGTCGGCGATTCTTCTTATTGTAAAGTCATGCAGTGCAAAGCCCCCTGTCGCCGATCCATCCTGCAGTATAAATACAGCAGCGACGGAATGCTGCACCAGATAGTCATGCAGTGTGAAAACATCTGTGACGCGACTACTTTGAAAATCATGCAGTCTGAACTCGACATAAGAGCCGTGTGATATGACACAAAGCATAAATGTGTATTAAACAATAATTCAACAGTATACATACTTTGCCTCATTACAAATGTTCACGTGTCTGTTGTACACAGCAAATTTTACAACATGCATGTTAAACTCTATTTTAGATTCATTTTTAGTTCTTTTTAGAATGGAAGTAGGCGTAGTTTTGTGTTTGTTATGGTGACAAAACAAAATTTGACCCTGTCTGACTTTCTTCGTATGGACAAAAATATGCCTCACAATATGCCTTCTTTTTTGTTCCTTTTGGAATGTCATGAGAATGAATCAACAGAATTTTTATATATGCCTGAATGATATCTGCGATATCTACTGAGGAATTGCTACCTTTTTTGTATTCAGAATAGAGATAATGGCTGGTGTTACTTACCATCACACTATTCACTTAGTATTTAGCAGACTGTCTTTATTCAAAGCTCTCAATTGTTGTCTTTCAGTTAGGATCTAGTGTCTCATTCTACTCCAGAGCTCCATGCAACTACATCTTTCTGCAATTGAGAGAGTGAGATGAAATAAAAATAGGAAGAAGACAATCCTGGTGTGCCTCGACGTGATACAAGAGAATAGATTGTATACAATTCTGCAAACAAATAACACAATTGGCAGCACTGTTTGCCGCATATAGGTAATACACAGATAAGCAAAAACATTCTGACCAATATTCTGCCTATGCTGTTCCTTCTTTACATGCTTTCAAGGCGTAGACTCCATATGACTCCTTATTTGTCACCACAAAATTGGCATGTTATTTAAGTGCTGTAGGTTGCAAGGTGGAGTACCCATCGGACTTGTTGGTCCACCACATCCCACATATTCAGATTTGTATTGATGTAGATGTAGAGAATTTGGAGACCAAAGACAATAAACTCTTTATTATATTCTTCAAATCTGAGCAATGCATTTAATCTGGCAGGATATTCTCGCTGCTGAAGTAGGCCACTTCAAACACCTTTGTCATGAAGGGGTGTACCTGTTCCGCAACAATGAATGGAAAGATTCTACGTTTCCTACTAGAACATTGGTCAGAACATTACACTCCCTCCACCAGCTTGATGTTGTCTTGTATTGCATCCTGGTGTCTTTACTTTCCAAGGTAAATGGTGGACACCGGTGCTGTGAAAGAAAACAAACAAAGTGACCTCCTTCCACTTGTCCAAGGTCCAGTTTTGATGCTTGTGTTCCTGTTGTAGCACTTTTTAACCATGGTTAAAGGTCATTAAGGCACTCAGATTGATTGCTCTGTGACACATTTTTTTTTAACCATTATTCAAATTTTGGGTGCCACAGTAGACCTATTGCTGGCTCTGACCAGTCAGGCTAGCATCTTTTACCCTTGTGTATCAGTGAGCTTTTGGCTTCCAACAGCCTCTCACTGGTTTGTGGTTCACTGTTGGTAAATTCTCACCTCTTCTGAACTTTGATAAGCCTTGCTATTTCTGACAGACTCTGACCCAGTTTGACTCCAAGTCAGATTCAATTTCTGCCCATTTCTCTTTTCTCCAAAATGTTGATTATGAAAACTGGTTGTTTGCTTGGCCTTGTCAGGAGATGATCAGTGATATTTGGTCAACCAATGTCTGGAAATGTTTTGGCGTATCAGTGTAGAATCTAAGGTTTATATCTAATTTAAACCTGACAATAAACATCCTGTTATACAGTGAAATTGACCATGAGAACTCTTACATCTTGTTCCTCCATTCAAACACAATGGTATAATTCAGTTCTTTTAAGCTTTTTTTAGTCAGATTGTTTGTTTTAAATTGTTAAACAATTAGTTATTTTCATTTTTTTATTTTTCATATTATTATCTACATAATTAATAAAAATTTAAAAACCGCTACCTCCTCCAACACCTTCTTCACCTCAGAGGGTTTTGGTGGAATCCAGATCATTAAGTAGAAGGTCTGTTTTAACTTCATGCACCAGCAGATTTGTTGTCAACTTACAAAGTCTGCCATGTAAATAGTGAATCCATTAATGCACATTATGCCCAATACACCAATAACTTACAGTATCTTAAGGGAAAATGGACAACCCTTTTAGGTTATGCGCTGAGTGCACAGACTTTTTTTCCCATCCTTAAAATAGCAAAAGTGGATGCACATTAATTGTAATTGTTTATGAAATTTCCTCCCAAATTTCCTCTGGAGTTTTTGCACCATTTAGTAGCTTTAGTGAGGCACACAATAAGTTAGTTTTCTGTACCCCAATGACAAAAAACAATATAAATTAGGTACAACAGGTACCAAGCCAGAACTCGGTTTACACTAAAATGACTCCGATTTCATGATCACATTTGAAGCTTTATTGTTAGTAGCCCAGCGCCTTTAGATCCATAACCGACAACTGTAAACCTCTTCTGGCTAATTTTCCAGTAAAAGTCATTTGTATGGACAGTCAACACAATCAAGCTGCTGCCTCTATAGAGAGTTCCAGTCAATAGCAGTGCGGGCCTTTCAGCCTTAAATAACATTCACAAGCTGCGTCCCTATTTAGCCTGCTGCTTATATCGAGGAGGATTTACTAGGTAATAATGAAGCATTACTTCTGAAAGTCTTGAGCATAACAGCAAGTGCCAGCCTCACCCTGAAATGAGCCACTTGGAAAGGCCCTTCCCGAGCTTTCAAAGAAAACAGAGTAAATTGGCACTACAGGATAATATAGGACCCCTCGTCTTCGTTCTTACTGGAAACCTGACGTTATCAGCATAGATTGGGAAATGTTGTGCAAATTTTAGTTAACTCTTCAGGGTAAACAAGAAGATGGAAGGCTTTAATTTCGGTTCTGTCTCTTTCTCTCTTTCACTTATTGCTCTTTTCTGTCCCAGAGGTGAACAAGGAGAAATATGTAATATATTTGCTGGAAATGAGTCATCAGCGTGTTGTCGTGGCATATGCAGGATCGAGTATTTTCACCGAACATATTCAGCCTTTAGCCGTTTCGGTGTGCCGTGATAAATGAGAAATAAATGAGGAATAAACCATTTACTGAGTCACAACTCCGTTTCACGCCATTTTCATGCAGAATCAATCAAGCGCTCGGGTTTACAACCTAACATTTAAATGTTAAGTGTGGCCTGACCCGCACTGTTTCTCTGTTCCTTTCTCAGCCGCCGAGAGGTGGAGGAGTCAAAAGTGAGACACGTATTAATCAATTCTTCTTTAGGAGTTTGAAGACATATGGATACATGCATTTTAACAGGTTCATGTCGACACAGCAGAGCAGTTTACTCGCCCTCAGTCTTCTAGAGAGTGCTAAAGCATGTGATATGGTCATTAAAATGATGAATAAAAAACTCCATAATCTTGTATGAACAATATTAAGGCCCAATCCCAATTTTATTCTTCCCTTACCCCTTCACCATGGCCCTTGAAATAGAGTGTGAAGGGGAAGGGCTTCAAATTTAACCCTAAATAAATGGGACAGCACTACAACACCTGCACACGTCATCATATATAATCGCGATTTCTTACTTCATATGAGATCGATGACATCGACTGCTGTAGTTATTCCAGTTGCGTGATTTTTTGGTATTTATCTACAATAAATCACAAAAATCAATGATATCATGTTATCGTAACAATATAATGTGGCAATAAGCTCATAACTGTACTGTGCATTTACACCGTGGCCTTATTCATAAACGCATGAAAACAACATTAACATTATACCAGACACTGTAAAAAGGTCATTTCCAGCTGCTAGACTTTTCTGACAGGGTATTCCAGTGTCATCAAGTGACAGATGTGAAAGTATGTTGTGGAATTACTATACAGAAGATATTATTATGTATTGTAGATAGCGAAATTTAGTGTTTTTTTTAAATAATTTTTTATTTAAAGCATGGCGGTAAAACACGAACGTGGTTATGAATGTATTAAAACATATGCATGTTTGTTGTAAAAAAAAAAATTAATTAGTGCATCTCCTGACTTTCTTGTGTAGCCATTTTGCCGTTGTAGATGGTGTATTCTTGGAAATTTTCCTAAACCTTTGGTTTCGAGAGTGGTCCTGAAAAATCCTAGTTTCGAGGGGTATCTATCCCTTCCCCTTAGCCCTACGTCTTCAAGCTAAAGAGAATTGGGACATCCCCTACCCCTTCACGTGAACGCGCAAAGCGAGGGGGGTAAGGGGAAGGGCTAAGGGGTAGAATTGGGATTGCGCCTAAAATATGTCATAATTTCAGCAAAACTTAATTATAATGTTTTATAATATAAATAATCATACTTGTGCTAGGAATACATTGAATATTTATAAAGGATCTCCATATGCATTAGGTTACAAATTCAAGTAATAAAAAATAAATGTGTTAATTAAATGCTGTATTTAATTTATTTATATTATTATTCATTTTATTTGGGATATTTTTCATTTTTTAATGAAGCTTAATAAGTATTACCCATTTTTATTTGAATAGTATAAATAATAAAAATATAATGCTTTCAGGCGGCATGGTGGCTCAGCGGTTAGCACTGTCGCCTGACATCAAGAAGGTTGTTGGTTCGAGTCCTAGCTGGGCCAGTTGGCATTTCTGTGTGGAGTTTGCATGTCCTCCGGGTTCTCTGGTTTCCTCCACAGTCCAAAGACATGCACTATAGGTAAATTGGAGGTCTGGTGACTGTGGAGGCCATTTGAGTACAGTGAACTCATTGTCATGTTCAAGAAACCAGTCTGAGATGATTCACGCTTTGACTTGGCAGGTTGACCTGCAGGAAGTAGCCATCAGAAGATGGGTACACTGTGGTCATAAAGAGATGGACATGGTCAACAACAATACTCAGGTAGACTGTGGCGTTGACACAATGCACAGTGTGCCAAGAAAATCCCCCACAACATTACACCACCAGCAGCAGCCTGAACCATTGATGCAAGGCAGGATGGATCCATGCTTTCATGTTGTTGACGCCAAATTCTGACCCTACCATCTTAATGTCTCAGCAGAAATCAAGACTCATTAGACCAGGCAACGTTTTTCCAATCTTGTATTGTCCAATTTTGGTGAGCCTGTGCGAATTGTAGCCTCAGTTTCCTGTTCTTAGCTGACAGGAGTGGCACCCGGTGTAGTCTTCTGCTGCTGTAGCCCATCTGCCTCAAGGTTCAACATGTTGTGCGTTCAGAGATGCTTGCAAACGAAAGTGTGAAGAGTGGGGGCAGTGTTGTGGACGAAAGTGAAGTGTCGCGGACAAAAGCGTGGGTGGGCGGGACGATGTGGGGTCTCCATACCATCCCTAGCAAGATACCACCTTGGGCGATCGCACATATTGCCCAAGCCTAAATCCGCCACTGGTTTTAACAAGTGGTAATTTGAGTTACTGTTGCCTTTCCGTCAGCTCGAACCAGTCTAGCCATTCTCCTCTGACCTCTGGCATCAACAAGGTATTTGCACCCACCGAACTCACTGGATATTTTCTCTTTTTTATACCAGTCTCTGTAAACCCTAGGGATGTGTGTGCGTGAAAATCCCAGATCAGCAGTTTCTGAAATACTCAGACCAGCCCATCTGGCACCAACAACTATGCCACTTTCAAGTTCACTTCAATCACCTTTCTTCCCCATTCTGATGCTCGGTTTGCGCTGCAGCAGATCGTCTTGACCATGTCTACATGACTAAATGCATTGAGTTGCTGCCATGTGATTGGTTGATTAGAAATTTGCGTTAACGAGCAGTTGGACAGGTGTACCTAATTAAGTGTATGTGTATATGCATTCATAGATTAGTTAAATGTTCAAATATGTATACAAACAATGTATGCATATATAATTACACATACAAGCATACATATTAATAAATAAATTGTGTCTTCATCATGCAACATTTAGCATTCAGAACAGGAAAGTTCCAGTTATTTCTCTGCACCTCGTAACCATTCTCTAAATACCATCTTTCAAGTGTTTGCCTTTGTTTTTATTCTTTGTACAATCAGTCAGATGATGTTTGTAATAAAACAGCCTTGTATTTCAGAACGATAGTCCTGCGGCTTGTTCATTACTTAAAGCAACTCAAGCTCGTGATTAATAGAGAGAAATCACAAAAGGAAAATCCGTCATTCACTTCATGGTCAGACAAAGAATGAGTCCTCTATTCAAGCTGTATCCTCATTCAGGAGAGATCTGTGCCTTCATTACAGGAGGATGTCATGCAGTAATCAGTTTGATCCAAATAAAGACATACTGCCAATTATCAGAAGCAGGAGCAGCTGGGTGTTACCCTTTAATCCCTGCACACACGTCAAACACTGCCAACACATTTCACTCACTTAATAATAGCCACTGTTATATAGAATCTAGAATAGAAATAACCTGGTAAGGGAATTATGATGAGGTTTTATGTGAAATATTGCATGCATGCATATTACTGTGTACATACATACTTTGCCTAATTTTATTCAACATTTTAGTCTACAGAAAATTGTGAACATTATTTTTTTTCGAGCTGTTTGCAGTATTTTCAGAATTTCAGAGCAATAGAAAGAGATTTCCAAAATCCTCAACGTAAAAACCTGACTCTAATATAAAAAAATCATGATAAAAATGTAATAAATACATAATAAAAAATACAATAATAATAATAATAATATCTAGAGTTTTAAACCTAATTTATCCAGTATTTAGATTTTTGGGCTAGAAATGTATGCAAAATATCACATATTTAACAAAACAATATTACATTTGCAAATTAAAACAAAACATTTCAGCAATTCTTAAAGGGATAGTTCACCCCAAAATGAAAATCTACTCACTATTTCTTCACCTTCAAGTGTTCCAAACATTTATGAGTTTCTTTTTTTCTGTTAAACACTAAAACAGATTTTTTAAAAGCAAGCTGAAAACCTGTAACCATTGACTTCCTTACTATTTATTTTTCCTATGCAAGTCAGTGGTTACAGGTTTCTTCAAAATATCTTCTTTAAACAGGAGAAAGAATTGCATAAACGTTTGGAACAAGTAAAGAGTAAGCAAATGAGTTTGTGGTGAACTATCCCTTTAATGTACTCAGTTAAGTGTGAAAGTATGGTTTCAGGTTTCAGGTTGTTATTTTATCTTATTCGCTTGCAGTGTCTTGCCTTAAATGAAGGTCTTTAAATGTTTTTTGTTTTTGTGTTGTTTTTTTAAACAAAACAGTTGACACAAATCTTTGACATTTACAGTGCGCAGCCCATTAGGCTTCTGTAAAAACATTGTTTTTAATAAAGCGAGTTGGTTTTAAATGCAGAGGTAATTAAGCCCATGTCACACCCATCAGGATTCATGGCCGATTATGGAGAATCAATAGTAATTGTTGTCTGGAAAGTGAGGAAAGCACCCATTGAGGGGACAGGAATAGACAGATTTATTCACTTCATCTCTGTTAGGCTATTGAGGTTGGATTATTTTATTTTATTTTATTTTTATTATTGCTGTATAATAATTATTGTTTATAGCCAACTTGATTTTATTTTTCACACATAAAAATTTTCATTTACAGCCTTTACAGGAGATACATGTACAGTTGAAATGATTAGCCCTCCTGTGAATTTTATTTTCTTTTTCAAATATTTCCCAAATGATGTTTAACAGAGCAAGGAATTTTTCACAGTATTTCCTATAATATTTTTTCTTCTGGAAAAAGTCTTGTATGTTTTATTTAGGCTAAAATAAAAGCAGTTGTTAATAAAAAAAAAAATTAAAATTATGGTCAATTTTATTAGCCCCCTTAAGCTATATATATATATATATATATATATATATATATATATATATATATATATATATATATATATATATATATATATATATATATATATATATATATATATATATATATAGATTATCAGGTTTCATTTCCATTTTTTAAAACAACCCTCTTCTTGGCTTGTTTGTCTGTACAATCATGTCTTCATTCAGTGTTCAGAATATATTATTTTGTTTGTTTTTGATATTTTCCTCTTCTTGACTGGGTCTCCAATTTGCTTGTTGTAAACTGTGAGCAGGGGAAGAGGCCTGGGGTCTTATTGATTGGCCAGTCTCACTCTTGAAAACCCAAAAGCACAAGACTGAGAAATGCAACACCTCACTTTTCTTGAGCTTTGCATTTCTCCTTCTCCTCCAATTATTCATCAGCATGATGCTGCACCACTAATCAGTGGATCCTTTTTCAACAAGTTTTTTTTTTTTTTTGCATAAAAATATGTTCATATTGGGCAAGGTGAAATAAAAAGTTCAGTGAAACATAATTTTTTCTGCATAACCACTGGGAATTGTTTTTTTTTTACCGTCAAAGCTTTATTTGTAACACAAAATAATACTTTTGTCAATATAATTAAAGACAGTTTATTGACATCTATTTGCGGGACAAAAACAGCTCAAACATTGTTAAAGATATCTGAAATATCAAATAGAAAATTGTTGAAAGTACATACATTTAGTGTATTAACATTCATTGTATGGGCAAAAACAGTGTGAACATTTTTTTTTTTAATTAAGCATCCAAGAATATATTTTTGAAAAGTGCCTCATGTGTAAAAGAGTTAGCAGGAAAAAATAAACAGTTTAAACCTGTTTCAGAATTTAAAATATATTTTGAAAATTGTCTTATGTTTTGTACTTCACTCTATAAATATTGATTGTTTGGGCAAAACAGTTTAAAGATTAAAAAAAGTTTTAAAAAAAAATAAAAAAAAACATTTTTATTCAGTGATTGTGTTGACCATTTTTATTATTTACTTTAAAACAAAATGAGAATATTTAGGAAGAAAGGAATATTTTTCCTTACATGAAAATCAGAAGATAATTAAAATTTTGAAATATCAAAAAAAGAGATTGTTTTTTAAATTTAAAGTTTTTTATGTCATATAACAAAAAAAATAATAATAATAATAAATCACTCAAAAACATTTTTGCTGCTTATTCAACTCCTTATTTAAAATGAGCAGAATCAACACAATTCTTGATGGTTTTTTGTGGGATAACTTAATTGTTTTATGTTCAATCAACTAAAATTTGTAAAAACAGTTAAGTTAACTTAATCGATTTGTGTTGAGACAACATAAAATAATTGTATAGAGCCCAGCATTTTTAACAGTGCACAACTTGATATCTTTTATTAATTTAGTGTCTATTCTTATTCTTATCTATGTTAGATAATACAGTTGTGTCATGCATACAGTATTTCATAATGATTTAAAGTGTAATTTATTCTTGAATTGTGCAACGTAACTTATCATTCAACAGGCGGCACAGTGGGTAGTGCTGTCGCCTTACAGCAAGAAGGTCACTGGTTCGAGCCTTGGCTGAGTCAGTTGGCATTTCTGTGTGGAGTTTGCATGTTCTCCCCGTGTTCACTTGGGTTTTGTCCGGGTGCTCCAGTTTCCCCCACAGTCCAAAGACATGCGCTATAGTTGAATAGGGTAAGCTAAATTGTCCGTAGTGTATGTGTGTGAATGAGTGTGTATGGGTGTTTCCCAGTGATGGGTTGCAGCTGGAAGGGCATACACTGTGTAAAACATGTGCTGGATAAGTCGGCGGTTCATTCCGCTGTGGTGACCCCTGATTAATAAAGAGACTAAGCCGAAAAGTAAATGAATGTCTTTTATCTCCAGTCTCCCCAACACATTTTAACTGAAATAATGTTAAACAACATCCATTTAATCATCTTCTTGTTGTGACAAAAGACCCAATGCTTATCAGAAAATGTCATTTTTGGAAGCTTTATAGCGCTCATATTTTTGTGTCTCCAACTCTCTAATAAGAGACCTGAAAATATTCTGTATTTGCAATTGTACGCTCTGTATATTGTAAGATTGAACTTGTCCAGACTAAACCAGTTTATCTCAGCACAATATACAGCAAGAACGTTCTCTCCATGAGCTTTGAAGCTTTGTAGAGGAGCCTGTTTATTTCCAGAAGCACAATATCATCACACGTCCAGATCTGGAATAAGCCTCTGTTCATCCGCCACTGTGTTTGTGTCTTTGTGTATATGCTCTTGAAGCGCACAGAGTCTTATTCTTCTTGATGAGGAATTAGTTTCCTGATTGTTTTTGTGAAAAGCACTTCTTGCACCTCTGTTCATCATACTGAATGATGTACTTCATGACGATAAGAGAGTCAACACTTGAGATCTTAAGCCGGATTTCTTCAAGGCCCCTGATCATATTTTGTATTAGGTCTGTTTAGAGATAAATATATATATAGATTTTGGTATAGTGTGTTAAAAATGACGCCACTGTTGTTATCAATGAAAGCATCACGTTTTTAAAATGTCAGCAGTTTAGCCAGATGATGAGCATGCATTTTACGCTCAGCATTTTTTAAACGCTTCAACATTTGGAGGAGTGCTCGCAGATGAACATTTTTAAAACATTTCTAAAAAATTTTCATGGAACAAAAGTGTGTATAAAATATTTTTGTACGAGATGAGAAAAGATTTTTATACTATTTTTTGAAATCCTCTATGATGAAATATATGAATGATAATGTCTTTTGTTCAAGTCAAAAAAACTAAATGTTCTAGTTTAGGTGCTTTTTTAAAATAAACTTGTAATGAATATTATTTTACTTTTATTTTAATGAATTATGCCATAAAGGACATGCTGAAACTGCAAAATATTTTGCTATAAACTCCTCTGACTGGACAAACTCTTCTGACTGGACAAACTCTTCTGACTGGACAAACTCTGAGCTACTGCATTTAGAGAGCTGTTTGAAAGTGGAAGTGAAGCACTCAGTCAAGTTTACATTATTTTGTACATTGGTTTCCCCTTCAATGAAAATATATTAAACAAACTCGACTAATGTAAGCATTTAGAAGAAAACGGCACGTTTTACTACAGCTTTTAGTGCAAGGGCGCCGCCAGCTTTGGTCCACTCCCTCCCTCTGGTCCAGCACTGCCTGATGAGGGCATTTACATTCAGACTAATGCAATCATTAAAATGATACAGTTGAAGTCAGAATTATTAGCCCCCCTTAGTTTTTTTTAAAAATATTTACCAAATGATGTTTAACAGAGCAAGGAAATTTTCACAGTATGTCTGATAATATTTTTTCTTCTGGAGAAAGTCTTATTTGTTTTATTTCGACAAGAATAAAAGGGGTTTTAAAATGTTTTAAAATCCATTTTAAGGCTAAAATTATTTAAACTATTTTTTTTTATATTATTTATTAAAAAAAATTTCTACATTTACAAACCACATAAACGATAGTCTACAGAACAAACCATCATTATACAATAACTTGCCTAATTACCCTAACCTGTCTAGTAAACCTAATTAACCTAGTTAAGCCTTTAAATGTCACTTTAAGCTGTACAGAAGTGTCTTGAAAAATATCTAGTCAGATATTATTTACTGTCATCATGACGAAGATAAAAATAAATCAGCTATTAGAGATGAGTTATTAAATCTATTATGTTTTCTCTCCGGTAAACAGAAATTGGGGGAAAAAATAAACAGGGGGCTAATAATTCTGACTTACAACTGTACATGACTTCACGCTTTACTAAGTCACGTCTTTGTGGATCATGTCAAGACATATTTCCTTTTCAAGTCAATCATCTTGATCTCTCAACATGTATGAAGGATGTAAAAACCGGCTTTGTGGAAAACCATGCTGATCTTAGTTTGGTTTGAACACCAACAGAGGTGAGCAGCTGTAGTAGTGAAAAGTGAAAGTACTCTGCCCCATTACATTAGTACAGGACCTTGTTGAAACCCAGACAGGCAGCGTAATACAGAGAGTGGAGCAAAGCGCATCAAATGATCGATAATTAAATCGATAATTAAAAGGTGAAAAAATAAAAATAGAATAAATATATATTTTTATATCACACACACATATGATCATATCTGCACTAGCTCCACGTCCACAGCTTCACGCATCGGGTTAAATTAGGCTGTCCAGTCTCTGTTTTCAGTTCTTTGCTTCCACTGTATCTGTTTAGCTGAGGGATGAACCAACCCTGTGACGTCAGACACAGCGATATTCCAAGATGGCGGAGCCCTAGGTCTTAAAGCTATAAGAAAACATGCCATTTTCTTCTAAATGGTTACATTAGTGGAGTTTGTTATGTACATATTTTCATTAAAGTGAAAATAAGTGAAAGTGAAAATAATGTAAACTTGACTGAGTGCTTCATTTCCACTTGAATGAAATTTGATACCGCACAACGAATGAAAAGAAGACTTACGTTTTTTCCAAACGGCATAAATGATGACTATGATGACGGGTGTGTGTCTCTCCAAGAGTTCACTGTGTGTACATGTTCACTCGAAGGAGATGTGTGTGTCTGAGGTGCTTTACTGACTCGGTACTGTAGGTGCAGAGAATAGTGTCAAACAGCTGTGTGTGTGTATATGGCTTATCCTGTTGCAAAATGCGGCTAAAAGTCCTACACTATGGTAATAGTTTGATTACAGAGTTTACATGTCTGTACAGCACTTCAATAATGCAACTAAAATAGGAATATTCCATGTCTTCATTTGATTTGTGTTTATGACGATTATGACTTTAAGCATATCTAAAGTGCTATTCCATCACATGGTTAATTTGTGTGGTGGCAGTTGTAGCAGCTTTTGCTTTTGGACGTGGCAAACTTTGAACTCCGCTGAAAAAACTGTTACGTCACACCCGCCCAAGCAAATGAGCCTGGGTTGCCAGGTGTATACAAAGCACTTGATTTAATTTGTGGTTCTGATCCAATATCGCCTCCAATCAGTGCTCCAACCTTTACGCTCCATCTTAACATCACAACTCACAAGACAACTTTTCACCTCGCTGCTCTTGTCACGATTTAGTCTCTTGAGATCTCGTAGCCCGAGATATCCTCACACCCCTAGTAAAGGCCCCTTCCCTTTTTGTAATAGAGACGGGAACAGCAGCTCATTTTTCCTTTAAAGAAACACACAAAAACACAACAAGTTTTTGCTTTCATTCAAAAATGTTCATAAACAGCATGGTTCAATAAGTGATACAGGCTTAGTGCTAAAGGAAACACAGCCTTGTGCCTTGTATATTCAATCATTTTCTTTGATATAACCATTGTGTTAATAACGTAACTGATCATCTAATGAATGCAGCACTATCACTTGCACAGCAAAAAAATGTTTTTCTTTCTTATGTTTTTGTCTTGTTTCTAGTCCAAAATCTAAAAACTCTTAAATCAAGAAACATTTTCTAGACAAGCAACTAATATTGTCTTGTTTTCAGAAATAATATGCCCAAATTAAGTTTGTTTTTCCTTAAAACAAGCTCCTAAATCTGCCAATGGGTCAAGCAAAATAATATTGTTTTTTGTTTTGACAAAATATTATTTTGCTTACCCCATTGACAGATTTCTTAGCTTTTTTTTAAGGAAAATTAAATTATAATAAAATAAAATATATATATATATATATAATTATAATAATATATAATAAATTATTAATATAAATTATAATGAATTATAATAATTGATATAAAATGATGTAATTTTGACATTATTTCTTTAAGCAAGACAATAATATTTGCTTAATGCTCATTGATTTTAGGATTTTTAGATATTGCGACTAGAAACAAGACAAAAAAATCTCAGTAAGAAAAGCATTGTTTTCCTGTGTACCTAATTTATGTGAATCAAATCTTCAGCAAGCAATTGAAAAAGTACACCATGGAATCTGGCGAACTTCGTAATATTTCATTGATGACTGCAAAAATAGACAAGCGGTGGTGGAGGGCAACCAGTACTGCCAAAAAGATTATTAATAATTAATAATCCCCCTACTGGATTATTAGTCTGTTTAATATTGAAAGACAAAGTTGAATAGGACATTCAGTAATATAAATGAATAATAATAAAGTCAATAAAAAATGAAAGAAGCAGGGTGGACTAAATTAGTGGTGGACAACCCCCATTACCCCCCAATAAAAAAAAATCTTCATGAAAACTTTAAAGACACATCCATCTGAGACTTCTATTACATCTTGTAAAAGGGATCCCTGCCAGTAACTAAACCTCTCTTCTGGCTCTATAATTTTAGGAGCGTTTCCAGCCAGTACCTTGTATGCCCGGCGTGATCGCCTGCAGCGGCCCTCACACGTCGCCACCAAAACCTTCCAGGCCTTGCGGATATTTGTGAATGACGAGCTGAACGAGCTTCATGCCGGCTTGCGTGTGGCCCAGACCCTGCTTCGTCCCAAAGGCCGACTCTGTGTTCTCACCTTCCACTCCCTGGAGGACCGTCTGACCAAACGATTCTTCCGTGGAGAAGACCTGGCTGCTCCACCACGCCGCAGCCTTCGCCAGCATGTCAGAGCCCGGACAGCAGTGCAGGAAGAGGAGTTTGAGGAGGAGGAAGAGGGTGAAGAAGGAGAGAATAGTGTGCATTGGGTCAGTCTGAAGAAAGTGATAAAGCCGAGTGAGGAGGAGGTGCAGGAGAATCCAAGAGCTCGATCTGCTAAACTCAGAACAGCGGTGAGACAATAGAGGACCATGCAAAGACTTTTTTTACTGATTGCTTATTTAACTTTTTCATGTGTGGTTGGGCTCACATCGGGGTGATTCATTTTGAAATAGTACAAAATAAACAATAGAAGAGCAGAATTTGTTTTTCTAAATTGTTGATGAAAATGTTGGTGGCGTAGGATGCATTGGATGCATTTCATGTACTCAATGTTCAGTTCATGAACACTTTACATATCTGGCTGAGGGGTGGCTATGCTATTTTTTCCTTATTATTGTCCATGTTTTGATTTCATGTTTTGTTTTAGGTTTATTATATATATATATATATATTTTTTTTTATTATTATTATTTAACTACAGTTATTACAGTCTGGTGATACTGTAATGTAAATATAAATTATTGATCAAGTGAAAATTATTTTGGTTCATTCAAATAAATGTTAATGGAAAAACAATAAATATTTAAAAAATATTTTTTTATATTTAAAATATAAATACTTAAATACTAAAATAAAAACTATATAAACTCTTAAATAATGAAAATAACATAATTCCATCAAAATTTCTCTAAATAATTAAAAGGAAAGCAGAAAATTTTGTTTTATTAAAACTAGTTAATAATTTAGTTAGTAACTAGTTAACCTTAAACATGTACCTATTGTGGGACTTATATTGTTATTGTTATTCTGACTGTTCTGATGTTGGTTGGTTGTTTGGGATTAATCAACTCAGTTTACAAATTTAGAGCAATTTGACCAATAATAAGTTTTAAGTTTATTTACACTGCAATATGATGTGAAAAATACAAATAGAAACAACCACAATGGGCACAGGTAATTACTTTTAATTTTTGCTGACCCTTTATTACTGATAATAGCAGTTAACACTCACACACTAAAACCCAAAAAGTTAATGTAACTCAAACAATTTGAGGAAACCGATCGCAACCAACCATTTAAGTTTAAAAACTAAACCAAATGAGTACTGGGAACTTAATCCATTTGAGTAAATGAAGCAATTTGAGCACAGCAAAACCCAATAAATGAAGAGAACTCAAAGCAACGGAGTACTGTAAAGCCCAATAAGTTAAGGCAACTCAAACCGTTTGAGGAAACCGATTGCTACAAACCCTTTGAGTTAAAAAGAACTTACTCCATTTCATTTGATAAAGTTGACTGTTGGGTTTTACAGTGCATTAAACTCAACTATCATTGGTAACTTTTGGCATGATTTGGTTTGAATTATTCTATTTTTTAGTGAAACTGTGATGACACATGGTTGAGTCACCATTAATGTAATTCTGTTATATTTACAATAATAATTTTAAAAAATTGGCTTTCCACAACCCTGACAGGCTGTTGGTCTGATTTTGACCAAAATTAATGTCTTCAGACCATCCTGGCAAAAAGTTATCAAAAGCCATCTGATAGACCCATCTGTTCTCAAATAACAAACAAATCAGATGGAAAGCTATATCCCCAAAATCACTGTTGGTATTCAGGCCAAACTTGGTGTGTGTTCTAACAATCGTAACCTGAGGTTGCCTGCACAGTTTTGCTGCAATGCCACCTCAGGAGATATGAAAAATGATAATTTTGTCAGAAAAGCATACAGAGAGTCAAATGATACCCATTTTTTAATATGTTGGGCATTATTGATGTTTGCAAATTTTATCATAGAAAACAAAAATATTTTACAAATGCATTGGTGTACTATAGTTCCAAAACATGAAATGGTGTTTGTGTTTGGCACCATGTCATGAATGTACTCGTAAGGTTAGTATTGTTTATTCTCATGGGACTGGATCTTGATAGATGCCAGTTATGCCATATTTGGCTGAACTTCCTGTCCATCATTTAGATTTTCTCTAAACATCAACTTTTTTGAACTCCTCCTAGACTATTGGTCTGATTATGCTGACAAACATTTTCAAAAGCTTTTTGATATCTCAAACTGTTTTTGTATGACTCATCGAAATTGTGTGCCAAAATTAAAGGCTGAATTTCTGCATTGCTTTGGCATATTGGCAGCACACTATGTGTGCATCTCCCCTAGTAGATCATACCACATTAATTTGGGAGCAGTGTCAAAAGTGATAAATTTGGGCCAATTAAGAAAACACATTGAAACACTAACATACTGAGAAAACATGCAAATACAGAAACAGTAAGCACAGACCACAACAGAAATGTGTTGTAGACCCCAAGAATCGACAAACCCTTCCTGATCCTACAGTTCCTTGTGGTTTGTACATTTTTAACCCTAATAACCTAACAAATTGCACAAATAATAGTAAATGAAGTATAACTTTAAGGTTAAATGACATGTTAGCAAAAGTTCCTCTCAGAACTAAAAATATACAAATGACCAGGCCATTAAAATAAACAAAGAACTCACCTATCAGATATAACACATAGAGATACCACAGTATAGCTCACTGTTAACAGGAAGCAGCTGAGTTTGTCACTTACTGTGGTTACCTGACACATTTTCATCATGGTCTGCTCAGTTTACAGCACCTTTCTGTATTTAACGTGTTGTTAAACTGATGAAGATGTTTTCTCAGTTCATTCGTGTTTGTAGGATCACGTCGGGGTCACCACTTTGAAAGGGTACACCCATTAACCCACGCCATTGGATTCCGTTGTTGGGCTGATGGGTGAATCCTTACAAAGTTGCCCTTTTTCTTTTATTTTTGGCTCTTGTTCTGGCATTTTCGGGCCCTGCCCTTCTCTCTCTCTCTCTCTCTCTCTCTCTCTCTTTAGGTAACTTTTTACATTTAAGCTGGATACAATTACATGTGCTAACATTTCATATATTCTATCATTTCATACATCTATTTTGTAACCAATTCAAGTGCTACCGCAGAAATATAGTGTTATTAAACCATTTCGGGGCATTTCGTGGTGACACAGTGGTTAGCGCTGTTGTCTCACAGAAAAAGGTCGCTGGTTTGAGTCCCGGTTGGGCCAGTTGGCATTTCTGAGTTTGCATGTTCTCCCCGTGTTTGCGTGGGTTTCCTCCGGGTGTTCTGGTTTCCCCCACAGTCCAAAGACATGTGCTATAGGTGAATTGAATAATCTAATTTGGCTGTAGTGTATGAGTGTGAATGAGTGTGTATGGTTGTTTCCCAGTGCTGAGTTGCAGCTGGAAGGGCATCCGCTGTGTAAACCATGCTGTTGTTTTGTTGGCAGTTGGTGGTTCATTCCATTGTGGCGACCCCTGATGAATAAAGGGACTAAGCCGAAGGAAAATGAATAAATGAATAAACCATTTCACTTACAAATATCCTATTAATTGCTTTTAATATAACATTAACACCGAACTGCTACATACTGCAGTACAATATAGTCCCAACACAGCAAGGCTCTCCCACATATTTTGATATTTTAAGTGCACTTTATACCTTCTTTGGTATAAAGGTGGTTTTGACTAGAAATATATATTTTTACACCATCATGCTGATGTTTCTTTAGAAATTCAACAACCAACAGCTTTATCCTCTGCAGAAAACATTGGCAAATATTTTTTTTTTTTTGTAGTTGGTTTTTCTTAAAGGAAAATTCCACCTTTTTAGGAAATTTGGCTCATTTTACAACTCCCCTAAAGTTAAACGGTTAAGTTTTACTATTTTTTGAATTCAATCAGCTGATCTCCGGTTCTGGTGGGAGCACGTTTAGCTAAGCTTAGCATAGATCATTGAATTAGATTAGACCATTAGCATCTCACTCAAAAAATTCAAAAGAGTGTTGATAAGTATCCAATTTAAAGCTCGAATCTTCTGTAGTACATTATAAGACTGGAAGACAAATGAAAAGTTGCTATTTTCTACACTGAAAACCCTAATAAGTTGACTGAACAAAATGAATTGAGCAAACTCGTTGCCTCAATTTAATTAAGTAACGGAGTCTCCCAAAACTTGCATAGTGAAGTTTAGATTAAACTTAAATTGTTCAGTTCAGTGTGTGTGTCTGTGTGTGTAATTATATACTATGAAAAAAATGTTTAAAAGAAAAATAAGTAAACATTTATTCCCATTATGGTAAATAATTATACATGAAGCCTTGTTTTCTGATAAAAAAAAGACCTTATATTAAAAACGACCTATTATTTTCAAAGGATTAATTGTGATTTTGAGCTTACTATACTTGAAATCTTAAGTTTATGCATTTTTATAGTATATAAGTTAAATTAACTTAGATTTTTTAGGTGACAGGACCAAAATGCTAAATTTTAAGTAATGTTCAGTCAAATTTACTTGTTTGTTTAGGTAAAGACAACATTAGGGTTTACAGTGTAGGCTGATTTGGCTAAGGAACATTGCTACCGACCATGGCTGCAAGAGTACAATGATATTATGCAGCACCTGAAAATAGTCCCCAGCTAGGTAACTAGGTAACAGTGCTACATAATATCATCAAAAAACTGTAAAATGAGCCAAAATCTCCAAAAAAAAAGTGGATTGTTTCTTTAACTTGGAACATATTTGAGCTCTCTTGTACACTGTAGATACATCATTAGGCTACTAATGACTGTATTTATGATTTGTCAGCCATTTATACTGAAGTCATCTTAAAATATCTTCAGTTACTCATTATTATAGTTGACCTGATGATCTCTGCTATGTTTAATTTCAGCTTGTAGCTATATTTTTTGAAGTTTTGAAGTCAAACAACAAAGTAGTTTTCAATGAGAATAACAACCATACATTGCGTCCATCTTGTACCTTAGTTGCCCTCTTCCCATCACACTAATAAACAGACCTTACCACATTACTGGCTCCGTAACTTCACCTCAAAGCCAAATTCAAGATCACTTCACACCTGGGTTCAACTCAACTCTCACCTTCCCCTGACTCATTCCTGCTGCATTCATGAAGTCCAGCGGCCTCCCGTCGGCTTTCTATTAGCAGCCTGAATAAGAGAATCATCAGCCGTAACACAGAGCAATCTTCACCCTGACAGGAGAATTTCAAGACAGACATGCATCTTATATGTAATCGACTGGAAAAAGTTTGACACAGTGCATGTGTACTCATCAGTGTTGGGTACGGTCATAGACGAGCGTAGAGCCCACATGTAAGTTGGCAATGCAGCATGTGAGAGAGAGAGAGAGAGAGAGAGAGAGAGAGAGAGAGAGAGAGAGAGAGAGAGAGAGAGAGAGATTGCGTCTGTATGCGGCGGCCGCTCTAGTAGGAGTGAGTCACACACCTGCAGGACTCGGGTGGGATTGAGCTGTGTTTGTGTAATGTGCTCCGGCCGCTCCACGTCTCATTCACATGCATGTACGACAACACCTCAGCAGCAGGATCAAAATATTTCCTCTGAGCTCACGGCCCCTCATTTTTAACACCTCATTATATCCTTTCACTCTGAATGACAAATGCACACAGCCATTTAGCCTTAAATAAAAACAAACTGTTCTGTCAGCTGTTACGTTTCGTTGAATAGTATGAAAACGAAGGTCTTTTCAAATTTGCTAATGATTAAGGGATGCTTAATATATGTTTGCTAATGATTAATATATGTTATATTTAATTAAACAAATTTTATTATTTTTAATATACACTTTTTGTTTAGCTGTGTAAATGAACAATACTTGATTAATTCCAACATACAGTATTAAAGTTCATTCATTTGTTCATTTTCCTTCAGCTTAGTCCCTTTGTTCACCACAGCGGAACGAACCGCCAACTTATCCAGCATATGTTTTACACAGCCGATGCCCTTCCAGCTGCAACCCAGTACTGGGAAACATCCATACACACTCATTCACACACATACACTATGGCCAATTTAGCTTATTCAATTCACCTATACCACATGTCTTTGGACTGTGGGGGAAACGGGAGCACCCGGAGGAAACCTAAGTGAACACGGGGAGAACATGCTAACTCCACACAGAAATGCCAACTGACCCAGCCGAGGCTCGAACCAGCGACCTTCTTGCTGTGAAGTGACAGTGCTAACCATTGAGCCACCTTGTCGCCCAGTATTAAAGGTAAAAGTTAAAAATTTAATTTTAAGACCTGTTCAAACTTGAATTTACAATGCAGTTATTTTTAGGAACTTTAAAGGGGTAGTTCACACAAAAATTTAAATTTAAGTGAAGTTTATTTATAAACTAATTTCGAGAGGATCACGTGCTTATGATTGCTTGCAGCCGGCCCCGCATTATTTAATTTATGATTCACCAATCAGATGATTACTAAGCCACTATAAATACCCTAAGTTGCATATGACAGCCATCTTCCTTTTGAAGAATTCCCCCCTTCCACCCCTTACTCCTCCTCCTCTCCTAGAACGTCACTGGTTCTTGTCCTTACCAAGCCAGCCAAAGTTTCTGTGCGGAGTTTACACGTTCTCCCCGTGCTCACATGGGTTTGCCCCGGATTCCCCGGTTTTCTCCCACCGTCCAAAAACATGCAATTTAAGCTAATTGAATAATCCAAATTGGCACCATAGACATGCTCCTTGTAAGTAGTTATCTCTTAAGAGCAATCACTATCTGTTTCTTAGCTACTACAGCAGGGGAGTTCTTGAGATCTACCTGAGCTCAAACTCCCCTCTCACCTTGCAAACGGGAGGGAGCCCCGGGCGCAAGGATCTTATGAGCTCAGGACTGTCTCCTGGGACTGCATGCCAAACAAGCTTTATAATCAATCATGGACTAAATGTGAACTCTTGAAGCCTGGTTTATACTCGACACGTCCGCTAGTTTGCTTAAGTGCACGCTGCGAATGTGACGTCATCATGATTTCGGCCAGCGGAGCGCATGGTTTTTTTTTAGACTCAAGCGAACAGTGCGTGCGGCGGTGCATTTGATTTGAGTTAAATATGAAACACTTTGAAGAGATTTTGTCTGAAACAGTACGACTGTACAGTCAGCTTTATGATCCGTGATCATAGAGATAACCTGATGATCAATAATTCTTGGCTAGAAATAGCAACAGCCGTGGGAAAGAAGGAAAGTTTTTGTTAAAAGGTTTGGAAAAACCTGAGGTATAAGTTTGTTAATACCAAAAGAGGCCATGGCAAAAGTGGAGACCCAGATACACAATTACAGAAATATGTTTTTCCACCATTTATAGGTTTTACACTGATGTATATATTACAATTTTGAATTTAAAACAATTTAATAGTTACAAAACTACAATTAAGGAACAAATGATTTGTTTGATAACTGGAAAAGAATATTTGAACCTATCGGTTTACAATATACTGATGCCTGTTTTTCTAGGCTTTATTGGTGATAATGGTCAGAAATGTTGGAATATTATTGCCTTTTTAGCATAAGAAGAGGACAGAAACTAGCCAGACAGTAATGTGTGAATTGTGGAGTGGGCTAAATCTGTATTTTTATGTAAGTGTAAAGTTTTTTTGCTTTTATTCTTGCCATAATAAAAAATATATTTGTAGAGCAACTCATGTTCTGTTGTCAATATTTTAATAAACTTTAATAGGTAGAACTGTCAAAAGCAAGTGATGCATCAGATTTATTTAAAAAAATCTTGAATAGTTATAAAAATCTTTATAATCGTTAAAATAATTTATAAAAACATTAAAAAATTATTTGTTTAAAAATCTTGAATGATATCAATGATATGACGTACTGTAGTTCCGGAAACTTCCTACTTCTCTGTTTATCTGTCTGACTTTACGGTCAGTTTCTTTTGACCGCCCCCTGTCGTTTTAAAGAATATCACAACGGCGAACGAGGCAAGAACAAAAGCCTTGTCCGTTTCGCGAGGTGTGCGCGCAGTCAGCGGAGGTGCACGAAGTGGTGCCAGGCGAAAGTATAAATCCAGCTTTAAGCCTGGTTTATACTTCTGCGTCAAGTGATCGGTGTGACCCATGGCGCAAGCCTCGCGCGTAGCTGTGCATTTATACTTCTGCGCGCTGTTTCTGTTGCTCTGCAATACACTTCCGAAATGCTAGCTGGCAGTAGGTGTTTATGTTTCTCTGTGTCGAGTTTCTTCACTGGTGTTTTGTTTTTTCTGAACACTTCCTTAATGTACAAGTGGCTCAAATTCACTCATTTTGAGGCGGGAACCGGTGGACGTGCAATCATAAGGTAAACACAAAACAACAGTTTCCATCCGGAGCTCCTTCACAGGACTCCACACTTGTAAACACTCGCTGCATCGGGCACCTTCGCCCACACTTGTCAGCGATACCAAGCCGACCAATCACAGAGCTTGCGCTACGCGTACACGTTACATTTTTTGAGAGGTGCGCGTCAATGTCGCCAACGGCCACAGCGAGGGGCTATGCGTCCACACGTAGGCTGCGTCATAGCATACGCAAGCGCTTGACGCAGAATTAGAAATCAGCCTTAACACACCATTTACGTATACCCTCAAGTGGTTCCAAACCTTTATTAGTTTATTTTTTCTACTTTAGATATTTTGAAGGAAGCTAAAATCGTGTGACAATTGACTTCCATAGTAAGACAAATTTATAGCCTCTTATGGAAGTCAATGGTTACAGATTTCCAGCATTCTTCAAAATATCTTCCTTTTTGTGCTTGGCACAAGAGAGAAA
This sequence comes from Danio kyathit, assembly GCA_903798195.1. NCBI lineage: Eukaryota > Metazoa > Chordata > Actinopteri > Cypriniformes > Danionidae > Danio > Danio kyathit. Next base: position 38,542,488 of record LR812525.1, read on the forward strand.
CTCAAACAGGTTTGGAACATGTAAAAGCATGAGTAAATGAACATCATTTTCATTTTTGGGTAAACTATTAATTTAACAAAGATAATTACTTTAACAATTATATTGTTTATCTAAATTTATGAGCCAGTGTTAGCTAATATGACCTTATTAAGTGGTAATGAATAGAATACTTTATTAAAATGTAGTCTGATACTGATTACGGATTACATGATGGACATTGCAGCCAGTAAAGTAATCTAGATTACTTTCTTTAGGTAATGTTTCCTGACTACTTTTGGATTACTTTATTCAGAAGCATGGATTGTACATGAATTTATCATGTATTGTGCAAAAACTTTTTTTACTGTAATTTTATTATGAGCAGGCGACACGGTGGCTCAGTGGTAAGCACTGTCGAATCACAGAGAAGGTCAACGGTTAGAGTCCCAGCTGGGTCAGTTGGCATTTCTGTGTGGAGTTTGCATGTTCTCCCCATGTTCGCGTGGGTTTCCTCTGGGTGCTCTAGTTTCCCCCAAAGTCCAAATACATGCGCTATAGGTGAACTGAATAAACTAACTATTGTCCGTAGTGTATGTGTGTGAATGAGTGTATGGATGCTGGGTTGCAGCTGGAAGGGCATCCGCTGTGTAGAACATATGCTGGATAAGTTGGCAGTTCATTCCGCTGTGGCGACCCTTGGTAAATAAAGGGACTAAGCCGACAGAAAATGAATGAATGAATGATTATGAGCATTTTCAAATGATTATAATTAAAAGTACTACGTTTTTCAGATTTTACATTTATTTAGATTTTATTTATCTTTATCACTAGTTCGTAAAATAGACATTCTTTGCTAGTTCATAAAACACATTCATTTTTAGTTTGTTAATTCAGATTTATTAACATACAAATGAATGACAAAGATACTGATTTTAAAAAGTGTGTTAGTAATTGTTAACAAAATAAAAAGTTAATTAAATTTAATTATAACAAGTTCTTGTTAAGTTTTTTTAAATGTTAGTTCAATAACTAATACTAAAAACAGAACCTTATTTTAGTGTTACAACAATATTAATAGGTTATTAATAAGTTATGTATCTATCAGGTTATTATTACATGCCCGTAGCCAGGGAGGGTCCGGAGGCTTCTAAAGACCCACCCCTCACTGACAACAGTCCTGGATTTGTCCCATTCATAAGTTCATTTGTCCTATTTTGACTGCTGTGCCGTCACAAATTGTGAAAATAACCCTTTGAATCCTCTGTTGGCTCTCGTGACTTCAGCTAATCAGTTTTGATCAATGCAAACAATTATTTTTCATGAGTCCCAACATCCAGCTGTGCAAGAAAACATACAATCTGATGTAAGAGAAGACATCTTTCATTATTGACTCACTGTATTGTTTTTAAATAGAGAAAATATTTTACAAGTAACTTTTATTCTAAATCTTGGACTTTATTCATGAAATAAAAAAATGTATAAAAAGTATATAAAATTATATATAAAAATATATAAAAAGGTGTGAAGCACCAAAAGTGGCCTGTATTAAAATTTATTTAAATCCAAATTTTACTAATGTTGTTATCCATGAATATTCAAATGTACTGTTTTTTTTTTCAAGAGATGCTAGAAAATCGTGAAGCTCTAAAATTGTATTATTGTTTTAATTTTTTATTATTCAAATAAATTCTGACTGAAAAATCTCACTGAGGCAAGTTGAATGTGCTGGCCAGTTTGTTATTTGCCTAATAAATGGCAATAGACCACAGTTTTTCATTTAAAACTTGAACAGATTCCTATTTTTTTCTAATGATATATGATGTAATAAAATTGTAAAATAAAAATAAGTATTTATTCATGTTTCTTTATTCTAAATCTTTAGGAAATATTTTCGAACATCAAAAAATGTGGTTATGATGACCACCCAGCAAGCAAATCCAGGTAAAAGTAGTGCTTAAAATGTCAATAATTTAAATCTCATAATTAAATTAAAATTAATTAAAAGATCCACTTTTTGATAAAAAAAAAACACCCTTTTCAGCAGACTGTCTATGAGCCTGCATTATAATTGTGTTTTTTAAATTACTGTAATAGCCATGTTTAATGTGTAAAATAAAGTTTTAATGATAATATTATTATTTATGCATTTTTTATTTATATTTGGAAATAACTAAATACATGCAAGTATTAATACCTGGCTTTACATTAGTCATTGCCAAATATGTAACATGCGCAGATTCCATATGATTTCTCAAAACTTACATTAGTCAATTAATAATAATTCTTTTCCCTGAAAATGATGGAAAGTGGAGGTTTGAAATGCAGAGACTGCAGCCAGTGCTGCCTCCAACTGGTCAAGATTTATAGGCTCAAAACAAATCTTCAAGCAAAATAAAGGCTGCTCTCTTCTGTTCTCACTAAAAGAAGAGAAAAAGAGACGATATAAAAGAGCTCTTTGAATTAGTTTGGATTGGTCAGCCTGGCATGAATCAGCAGTCTTTAAATACTTTGTGACTCAAGCACGTCAAAGTTTTTTTCTCTTTTTGATAAATTGCATCTGCTTCTCTCACTCTCTCCTAAATGTCTACCTCTCCTTCACGATCTTATTCCGTCAGCTCTAAATATACACCTCCCTGTGGTTACTGTGGAAACTAAACGGCACATGTAACATAGAAGTTAATGGTGTTTAAGCGTGTTTGCTGTTCTAATAATGGTGCGATCATTCGGAGCCTCTGCTCTCTCTCTCTCTCTCTCTCTCTCTTTCTCTCGGACACCTTTTCCACCCTCTCCAGTCTTGCTGACGTCACAGTCAATCTCACAAGCTGCCTGCATACTAATATGTGTCAACTGTGAAGCCTTGATCCTGCTGGGAGATGAGAGTTGGATAGATTTTATGTGATGAGAGAGAGAACAAGAACGAGAGATTGAAGATTGCGGCACACACAGTAATTCTGATTACTCACAGCCAAATTAATTTGTTCGCCATTATATCGTCGACAGCGTGTCGTTTGGATGGACAAATGTCTCAGATATGAAGTCGCATAAACTGATTTTTCTGTCAGCCACCAGTCAGATTACGTAAAGTAAATTCTGTAAATGGAAACTCACGTCATGAATTACTCACACGACTTTTGCTCATCTTTGGAATGTAAATGATGATATTTTAATCAAGTCTGAGAGATTTCTGTTTCTCCATTTGAAATGCGTTCACAAAAAGCCTCGATTAAGAGATCAGGAAATCTGTATGAATCAAACAATCTTCTGAAGAGACTTAATAGTTACATGGTTTAATTTGGGCTTTCATGTCATTTGGCATCATTAGCTGATACCCTATTGATTAGCTATGCAATAATGGTTAAGTGGGGTGACACAGTGGCTCAGTGGTTAGCACTGTCCCCTCACAGCAAGAAGGTCGCTGGTTTGAGTCCCAGCTGGGCCATTTGACATTTCTGTGTAGAGTTTGCATGCTCTCCCGATGTTCGCGTGGGTTTCCTCCGGGTACTCCCATTTCCCCCACAGTCCAAAGACATGCGCTATAGGTGAATTAAATAACCTAAATTGGCTGTAGTGTATGAGTGTGAATGTAAGAGTGTATGGGTGTTTCCCAGTACTGGGTTGCAGCTGGAAGGGCATCAGCTGTGTAAAACATGCTGGATAAGTTGGCGGTTCAGTCCGCTGTGGCGACCCCGGATGAATCAAGGGACTAAGCCAAAGGAAAATAAATGATGGTTAAGTGGTTCAATATTTTGTGCCTTTTAAATTAATGGAAAATAATTCCACAATTTAAAAGAAATGCCAATAAAAACTTGATCCGCTCCATTTCAGCAAGTTGTTTCAAAGTAACTGGTCTCAGTCAAAACAGAAAACACATACTCAAATGAACTCAAATGTTGATTTCTTAATTTTTTGAACATTTTTTCATTCAGATTAACATTGACTGAACTTTGCTTTGATGAATTTGTCATTTTCTTTTTCCTAATCAGTTTTTAAAAGGAAAGCTCACTCAAAAATGAAAATCCCCTCACCATATACTGACTCTCAAGTGGTGCAAAACCTTACAATTTCTAGTTCAACATGTAGATTTTTTTTTCAGTAGAACAATAAAGCCATAGTTCACCCCAAAATAAAAGTTTACTCACCCTCAAGTGGTCCCAAAACTTTATGAGTTTGTTTGATTCTGTTGAACCCAAAAGAAGATATTTTGAAGAAAGCCGAACCCCGTAATAGGAAAAACAGGTAACATGGAAGTCAATGGCTACAGGATTCCTGATTTTTTCAAAATATCTTCATTTGTCAGAAGAACGAAAGTGAGACATGTTTGGAACAAGTGATGGGTGAATTTTTTAGTTTTGGGTGAACTATCCCTTTAAGATATTTTAGATGAAATCAGAGTGCTATCTCATCGTCCATAGACAGAATTGGCCCTGAGATGTTCAACAACAACAATAAGAACAACAAAAAAACAACATATAGGCTCATTCTGAAAATGTAGCCCTATATATGTTTCTGGAGATCGCGAATTATGTAGCCAGAAGTACATATGGCCGCATTTCATCTTTAAAACGAATTCTGGCGGTATGACGCCATTCCTTTTCTCACTTACCAGCTGACCGCTTACCTACATATGGATGGCTTTCCCGCTGTTACCACTTTGTCCAGTTAGCTCGCCATGTACGTCGGTGGACTTGAGACACAGAGAGGAGTTGACCATGACAACAGGGTTCGAGTCTGGTGAAGAGCAGTTCTAGAAAGCAGGTAAGCCAAACAATAAAATAAACAAGGAAAAACAGGGTGTGAATGTGGTAAAATCTGAAAACGTGATAAAAATTAGGTGAGTTCCTTTCTTATTCTGGATTGCTTTTTAAAAGACTGTTGGTTGGGCTTAGAGGAGGATTGTGGGTCAGTCAGTCAGTCGACAGCAACGTCTGGTGGATTTACGCGAGAACAGCAGGCACGAATGGAACTTGCGAGATAAATTTGAGATCTCAAAAAGTGTAAACAGCGGCCTTTGGTAGATTTGTGAAAACAAAAACTGGAAAAAACGTAGCTGCTGGGATGTATTTGCCACTCTCCAGAAATGTATATAGCGGTTCGTTTTCAGAATGAGCCTGGGTTGACAAAAAACATTCCATGTGACTTCATAGGTTCAGGGGCGTAGCAACCGGGGGGACGGGGGGGATACGTCCCCCTCACTTCTAGAGACAGACTATTTAGAAACAGGTAAACTATAATTATATGAACGTAACCTATTGGATCTCATACAGCTGACCCCCCACTTTTAAAATGTTTGCTACGCCCCTGGGTTCAACAACACGCTGCAAACAAAAAATCTAAAAACAACATTGTTCAACAATATCTTCTGCATCAGATTATAGTGCGTGTTTATAACAAGCAATATAGTGTGTGCATGTTTCACTGCTGACACTAGTGGCAATATAGCCTATTGCTTAATAATAAAGACACATCTGACATGAAATTTTGTGAGTAGTCATTTAAAGTTTACTTTGCAATACTCCTTTTCAAGTACATTTTACACTCTCATTTTCTTAGATTTACTTACAAAATATATAAGTAAATAATAGTGTAACGAAGGCCAGCTACCGAAGTGCTATGTAGCATCTATCCACAGATGCTAGAGACCATGATCTTTAGCCTCCTTGTTAGAGCATCCGACTCCCATACAAAGAATCGCCGGTTCAATCCCAGGTCAGATCGGGTTGAGCGCAGTAGGACTGATGGGTTACACGTGGGGGCTCGTCCGGGATGGGATTGAGATTTAGGGGGGGTGAGTGTAACAGAGGCCAGCTAACGAAGTGCTATGTAGGTAAACCTCATTCCTCTGACCGCAAAAGGTGCTCTAGCAACATATGCTAGAAACTATTGTCTTTAGCCTCCTTGTTGGAGCAACAGACTCCTATACGAAGAATTGCCGGTTCAATCCCAGCTCAGAGCTGGTTGGGTGCAGTTGGACCGATGGTTTAAAATACTAATATAGTACTTTATTGGTTCTCATACTTTAAGCAAGCATAATTAAGCTTCCGTGAATGCTGTAAACACTGATGTTTATGTGTAAATAAAAAAGACATTTAATACATTAAATCTGTTCATCATGTCTTGTCAGATAACTTAGACTAAAACAACTTATGGATTTATTTATTTTTTCTCTGTATAAACAAGCTGCAGCATTAGAGTTCAGCTTTTCACATTTGATTAAAATTATCTTCATTTGTGGACTGAGGATAAACAAACTTACAGGATCGGAACGACAAGATTGAGTAAGTTCTGGTTTGAGCAAACTCTTCAAGTTATAATGGGGGTGCTGAGAGAAGTCATTTAAACTAGCCTTCAAAGGTGGTGTCACATTAGAGGTCACGTGCATTCCAATTTTTCACTTACACAGTATTGCAAAAACAAAAGCAAGCAGTTTGTGAACTGTGATGGATCTCTCGCTGGGAGAAAGCGAGCTAAAGAGGATTTCTTGGCTCTGGTGTCAGTTTATTTCAAGCTGACCCTTCTGGCTGTGGTGTGCGTTGGCAGCGCTTATGCAGTCACATGAACATGTAGCATCATTCACTTCACAAAACTTTTCCTTCAGATCTCCGAGGCATCCGTGACTTCACTTTTAGTCTGTGAGAGAGGGAGCGCAGTGGGCACTCAGAACACACAAGTAGATGTTGACTTCTGCCATTCAAACAGCAGCAGCAGCAGCAGCAGCACCAGAGCAAGTGTGCACTGACAAAGTGGACTACAAATATTATTGAGAAAGATGGAGATAAAGACAAAGCATACTTTACAAATGATTGCTCGATTAAAGATACCAGAAAGTCGGCATGCTATTAAGTTTAATTAGAAACCTTTTGGCTCTATTTTCTAAAAGCTATGTCAGATGTTTGGCTAGTGATGGAGACACAAACAAGGTTTAAGGCTAGTCGTGGATTAAATTGCATGTTTGAGCTGTCTCAACTGAAAATAACTTGCAGTGAGATGTCTTAAAATATGTCAGTGTCATTTTTTGTCTCCAGGTGCACACCAGTAATGTATTTTTCTAAGGCTGTTTTTAAAAATGTGGCTTAAATAGCCTAATTTAACTAAGGTATAGTCCTGGCTTAATCTGAGCCCTGTTTGTGAAACTGGGCCATAGAGTATTATTTATTTATTTATTTTATTATTTTATTATGCATAAGTATGAAAAATACATACACTTTTCCAAAATATGCTTTTTTAAGCACACTCAAGAAAATGACTTTTGCTGCTGTTCAAAATACTTATTTAAAAAGTTTTTGGAGGCACAACCTAATTGTTTTATGTTCAATCCACTTAAATTTGTAAAAACAATTAAGTTAACTTAATCGATTTGTGTTGAGACAACATAAAGGGGTTTTTAAGTAGAACCCTGCATTTTTCTTTTACAGTGTATGAAAGTAAAAACATTTATTTTTAATTTGGAATATATGTTATCATCAGGGCCTGGCAGAATATGCTGACAATGTTTAGCGGATTTATGCGGAATAATTTTTAACTTTAATTTAAGGTTTCTAATGCAAATGCAGTTAGATCCAGACAGAAAATATTACTTTACAAACTGTATTGTAAATAAATTATATTATAATTTATTATTATATTATAATATATAACATTTGCATATTGGTTTATAAAATCGCTGAAATTAATATATAAATTTAATAAATATATGCTTACACACATTTACATGAGTAAATAAATAAATTCAATAATGGGCAAAGAAATCTGTGAATTTCTGCAACTGTAGATTCCATGTGGGCCTAGTCATCAGTAGTTTGACCATAAATTCCATTGATATACTGTAAGTAAAATAAGTACTGAACATGTCAAGATTTTTCCTGGTATATATATTTCTAAAGAAGCTGCTGACTTAAAATTGTACCAGATTAGTAAAAAAAATCAAACATATAAAAGAAAGAAAATCTGAAAACTTATTTATGTGTAAAACAATGGAATGACATAAGGAGAAAGTAGCGAACCACTGAAATGTGTTTAATCATTTGTATAAAATACATTTTTTTTTGGTAATGACAGCTTCAAGATGCCTCTTAGAGACTGCAGTTGCATGCATTGCTCAGGTGTGATTTTTTTCATCCAGACTTCAACAGATTCTAAAAATCTAAATTGGTTCTGTTAGGCTTATCTACATGAAATCTGATCTTTAGTCCTTATTTTCTATTCAATTCAAGTCAGGTGACTGGCTGGGCCATTCCAGCGGCTTTATGTTCTTTTTTAAAACAAGTTGAGAGTTTGCTTGGCTGTGTTTGGGATCATTGTCATGCTGAAATGTCGGTGTTGGGATTTAACCAGATAACCAGATTTTACTACTAAGAGATTTCAGCTGCTGTCTGGGCTTTCCATGCCTTTTTACACCTCCCTTTCTTTGTGTGTTCAACACTTTTTCCCTGTGTTATTTTATTTTATTACATAACTTCATTTAAAAACTAATTATTTTAGTTTTCTTCATATGTATTAATTACTTTGGCTATAACCGACATCTGGTGAAAATTTTCAAGTCAACAGCACCTTTAGAAATATATTTATAGAGAAAACGGTGACATGTTTCAATACTTGAAGCATATGGTTTCCTTAAATAGGAATATGAAAATCTCCCTAAACTGTACTGTCATCACCTCATTCACTGAGGGTATTACGCATGTTGCAATCTCTCCTCTGTTTTCTCTCCCCATCACACACTCGTCCAGCTGCTTTTGACTACAAACAGCTTCTATTCACAGATCTTCCTCCCAGCCCAAAGCAATCTGCCTGTGTGCAGTCACGGCTGGATGGGCCACACGCTCAAGAGGATGTGAAGGAGCGCATACAGATACACCCTCCGTGCCGAGAATCAGTCTGCTGGATGAATTTGTCAAAATAAGTGAGCGTGGCCATGTTAGACGCAACTAATGGCTTTTAATGCACTCCGGTTGCCCCCTACTTCCAGCCCCCAATAAACACACAAAGGCTGATTAGTGCCACCTCACTAATTTCCCAGCAGTCTCCTCTGTGGGAATATGTCAGGAATATATTCATATCCCATCCTAGAGCTCGGGCCCATCCACTCATATCTGCTAATGGCTATCGACTAGGGACGAAAACAACTAATTAACGATTGATTAATTGACGAATCATCTTTTAAATTGAAACACCTTAAAAATAATCATTAATGTACAGTTGAAGTCAGAATTATTAGCCCCCCTGAATCATTAGCCCCCCTGTTTATTTTTTTCCCAATTTCTGTTTAACGAAGAGTAGATTTTTTCAACACATTTCTAAACATAATAGTTTTAATAACTCATCTCTAATAACTGATTTATTTTATCTTTGCCATGATGACAGTAAATAATATTTTACTAGATATTTTTTAAGACACTTTTATACAGCTTAAAGGGACATTTAAAGGCTTAACTAGGTTAATTAGGTTAACTAGGCAGGTTAGGGTAATTAGGCAAGTTATTGTATAACGATGGTTTGTTCTGTAGACAGTCGGAAAAAAAAATAGTTTAAGGGGGCTAATAATTTTGACCTTAAAATGGTTCATAAAAAATTTAAAACTGCTTTTATTCTATCTTAAATAAAACAAATAAGACTTTCTCCAGAAGAAAAAATATTATCAGACATACTGTGAAAATGTCCTTGCTCTGTTAAACATAATTTGGGAAATACTTAAAAAAGAAAAATAAATTCAAAGGGGGGCTAATAATTCTGACTTCAACTGTATATGTTTAAGCTATATGCACAACATATTTACATTGAATGTGAGGGGAAAATTAAGCAAGTGTATAAAAGGATACTCCGTTGTTATGCTTGGAGAAACAGAATGAGGCATTTGCGTTGTATATTAAATATCTAAAATGGATTAGCACATTGTCAAACTCAACTGGTACATTTTGCTCATGAACATGTATTATACAAAAATTTTAATTTTATCCATGCGAGGTACATAAAGACATTCATTCATTTTCTTTTGGCTTGGTCCTTTTATTTATCAGGGGTTGCCACAGCAGAATGAACCGCCGACTTATCCAGCAAATGTTTGGATGCCCTTCCAATCGAAACCAACACCAATACACTCTCGCATTCACACTCATACACTATGTCCAATTTAGCTTATTTAATTCACCTATAGCGCATGTCTTTGGACTGTGGGGGAAATGGGAGCACCCAGAGGAAATCCACGCCAACACAGGGAGAACATGCAAACTCCACAAAGAAACACCAACTGACCCAGCCGAGGCTCAAACCAGTGACCTTCTTGCTGTGAGGCGACAGTGCTAACCACTGAGCCATCGTGTCGTTTCATAAACACATAAAGTGGGTAGATCAATGGCATAAGGCTTTAACATACCCATGGACATTCATGGATAAATGTTGGCAGTTTCACATTCTCCAGATTTTCCTTAATGTGCACAATATCTTGTGCATATTTGGGAAGAAAAACACACATAGAGTAACACAAACTATGCGCTCATATTGAATCACACATGCACCAGTTGCCAGTGTGTACATCTAAGATGACGCTATAATGTAAAGTTGAAGGCAAAATTATTAGCCTTCAACTGCTGTTTAATGGAGAGAAGTTTTTTTGGAGAACACGTTTTAAAACAAAATAGTTTTAGTATTAAAAAAGCGTAACTTAATATAAAGGAATTTAAATGTATAAATAATAACTTTTGTTTAGGGGCGACACAGTGGCACAGTGGGTAGCAGTGATGCCTCACAGCAAAAAGGTCACTGATTTAAGCCCCAGCTGGGTCGGTTGGGATTTCTGAGTTTGTTTGTTCTGCCCGTGTTCCCGTGGGTTTCCTTCCGGTGCTCCGGTTTCCCCCACAGTACAAAGACATGCGGTACAGGTGAATTGAATAAACTAAAATTGGCCGTAGTGTATGTGTGGGTGTGTATGCAGGAGTGTATAGGTGTTTCCCAGTGCTGGGTTGTGGTTTAAAGGGCGCCCACTGCGTAAAACACATGCTGGATAAGTTCATTCCGCTGTGGTGACCCCTGATAAATAAAGGGACTAAGCTGAAAAGAAAATGAACGAATGAACCTTTGTTTATGCTAGAAATTATAGAGATACCTTTAACATTTTTGAATGGGCAGCTGATTCGAATGTTATCACTCGATTAAATGGGCATTATCAGTGATTATCAGCTGACAGATATGGGTCAGTAGGGTCCTTCTGCGCCTACTGGTAGGCTCAGAAGGCTGTTATCATCCATTCACATGATTAATAAGCTATACTGATAGAGAAGACTCCAGATCCAGATCTGTTTTTACATTACTGTGACGGTTGGGTTTAGGGTTGGGGTAGGGGTAGACGTTAATAAAATACAATTAATAAGAAATTTAATAAATAATATAAATAATTCTCGTTAACCTCCCGCCACAGCCGTATGTCATCTATAGCTGATTAACCATGTGGATGGATGATACCAGCCTTCTGAGCCTACCAGTATCTAGGCCCATATCTATCAGCTGATAAAACTGATAACGCCCATTTAATCGAGTGATAACATTCGAATCGGCTGCCCTCACATGTGAGTATGATCATGTTTGGGGTCTGTGGCATCCAAAAATATTTAAATCTCCTGGTCAAAAAGATCCAGTATCATGCGAAACTCAAACCACACCAATGTGTACTTGAGTGGACCCTCAGGTCGTTTCAAACTTGTACAAGTTTCTTTCTCCTAAAGACAACATACAGTTGAAACCAGAAGTTTACATACACTCTAAAAAAAGGAACATAACCATTTTTAAAAAAATGTCTGATGGTAAATCATACTAAACGTTTACTATTTTAGGTCCGTTAGGATTACCTAAATGATTTACATTTGCTAAATGCCAGAATAATGAGAGAATTTTTTTTGAGAATATTTTATTAATTTCTAGACAGTCAAAAGTTTACATACATTTCCTTGGTATTTTTTTTAGCTTTGCTCTTAAACTGTATAACTTTGGTCAAATGTTTTGTGTATCCTTCCACAAGCTTCTCACAATAGTTTGCAGGAATTTTGGCCCATTCCTCCTGACAGAATTGATGTAACTGAGTCAGATTTGTAGGCTGTCTTGCTCACACAAGCTTTTTCAACTCTGCCCACAAATTCTATAGGATTGAGTCAGGGCTTTGTGATGGCCACTCCAAAACATTCACTCTGTTGTCCTTAAAGCACATTTGAACTAATTTGGCAGTATGCTTAGGGTCATGGTCTGTTTGGAAGACCCATTTGTGGCCAAGTTTTAATTTCCTGGCTGATGTCTTGAGATGTTGCTTCAGTATTTCTACATAATGTTCTTTCTTCATGATGCCATCTATGCTGTGAAGTGGACCAGCCCCTCCTGCAACAAAACAGCTCCACAACATGATGCTGCCGCTCCCATACTTAAAAGTTGGGATGGTGTTCCTAAGCTTGTAAGCTTTCCCCTTTGTCCTCCAAATGTAACATTGGTCATTATGGTCAAACAGTTCAATCTTAGTTCCATCAGACCACAGGACATGTCTGCAAAAATTTGTCTTTTTCCCAGTGTAATTTTTTGTTGATTCTGGCTTGTTTATTTTCCCATGTTGTCACACAAGGAAGCAGTGTGTTTGAGGTTTTCCTTAAATACTATTCTACAGTTGTGCCTCCAATTAACTCAAATGTTGTCAATTAGTCAATCAGAAACTTCCAAAACCTTGACACCATCTTATGAGCTTTTTCAGAGGCATAATAATCTTATTGTATGTAAACTTGACTTTCAAGAAAAGTTACATTTAAAGTCTATTCACCCAAAACTCTTTAAAGAGGAGATCCAAAAAGCAAGTGCAAAACTGAAATCCATATAAATCCATTGTCTGTTTTGAAACGTCAGAGTTTTGAGTCGATAGTCAGTCAGTGGAAGGACAGAAATCTTTGAGATTTGATTAAATTGTCTTTATTAATACATCTTGTGGATTTAAAAGGACATGAGCGTGAGTAAATGACGACAAATTTTTAATTTAGGGTACATCTGGATACTTGATTACAGCCTCGAACATTGAGACTATATTTACTGTTTGCCTATTTCAGGATCTGATCTTTATGCTCAGGTTTTTTTTTCCTTCTCTCCATGCATAATTCGAAGTTATTTACAGCTCTTTCTGCCGGTGGGTGTGTTGTATCTGTGAATAAGGTTTCTCTCAGTGACGAGTTCTGTTTCCTCAGCAATGCTGCTCTGTTTGCAGCATCTCACTAACAAGGTGCTGTGACGTCTTTACTCTCAGCCAATGAAGCTTGATGCTGCTGGATCACACATTCACAGCAGTCCGTCACAGCGTTTCCTCCAATGGCACACGTGTCGGAGAGGAGACAGACAGGTGAGGCAGCGAAGCAGGGATGGCGTCAGGTGCCATGTAAGCAGCCTCCGCCCCAAACAGCCCTTCGCACACACATACCCACCTCTCTTCCCCCTCCGGCCAACCGTTCTCATCATCCGCCCCTTCTCCGGCACAGCCTGTGCTATAAAAAGATTTCTGAATGAAGACGAAGCTTTGAGGTCGAAGCTATTTGAATGATTTTTGTGAATGACGCAGGGGCTCGTGGCCTCATGGGAGGAAGATCTAACCCAGAGGAGAAGACGGCGATGTTGAGAGCTCAGCTGGGTGCTCTGCCACCTTTCACTGACTTTCAATTAAAACTTTGATAACAAAGAGAGGTAAACGTACGAAGAGGAGATAATCGAGCTAAATAAATCTCAAAAACAAAAGAGCGTAAGCCTCGGCGCAAATCCAGATCTCTTTGCATGTTTCTGATCTTTTATAGAACAAAGCGTCTGTGTGTGTGTGTGTGGTTTGAGGAAATAACGTGCTCTTAGATGCATCTGTATGTAACAGAACAAAATGTCCTGAGCTCTTTATAAATATTACATACGTACAGCTCTAATGCTCTTTTTTTTTTAATAGAAGGTAATGGACATTAATGCTAGTTTATTCTGAAGTCACTGTTAAACTGAGAACTAAATGAGAATTATTCTGCATCGTAGCACATCACAACCTACACATTTAAATCAGGAATGCAGAATCAATCATTATTATGTAGTGACTAATAAAAGATAGCCTCATCAGTTTTATATTAAGTCATCCAACTTGTACATGATGAAGTTGATAACACTACTGCAATCTTAAAACAAATATCATGACTAATATGCATCATTACTCTGTACATTATATGTTGAGATGACTTTATTATTCATTCATTCATTCATTTATTTTCTTTTTGGCTTAGTCCCTTTATTAATCTGGGGTTGCCATAACAGAATGAACCGCCAACTTATGTTTTATGCAGCGGATGCCCTTCCAGCCACAACCCATCACTGGGAAATGACTTTATTATATTATATTATATTATATTATATTATATTATATTATATTATATTATATTATATTATATTATATTATATTATATTATTATTATATTATATTATATTATATTATATTATATTATATTATATTATATTATATTATTATTATATTATATTATATTATATTATATTATATTATATTATATTATATTATTTTTTTTTTTTTTGGCTTAGTCCCTTTATTCATCAGGGGTTGCCACAGCAGAATGAACCGCCAACTTATCCGGCATATGTTTCATGCAGCGGATGCCCTTCCAGCCGCAACCCAACACTGGCAAACACCCATACACTCTTGCATTCACACTCATACACTACAGCCAATTTAGCTTATTTAATTCACCTGTACCACATGTCTTTGGACTGTGGGGGAACTGGAGCACCCGGAGGAAACCCACACTAACATGGGCAAACTCCACACAGAAATTCCAACTGGCCTAGCTGGGGCTTGAACCAGCGACCTTCTTGATGTGAGGTGATCGTGCTACCCACTGTGCCACCGTGACGTCCCTGTATTAATCATTCATTCGTTCAGTTTCTTGTCGGCTTAGTCCCTTTATTAATCCGGGGTCGCCACAGCGGAATGAACCATCAACTTATCCAGCACGATTTTACGCAGCGGATGGCCTTCCAGCCGCAACCCATCTCTGGGAACATCCACACACTCATACACTACGGACAATTTAGCCTACCCAATTCACCTGTACCACATGTCTTTGGACTGTGGGGGAAACCGGAGCACCCGGAGGAAACCCACGCGAATGCAGGGAGAACATGCAAACTCCACACAGAAACGCCAACTGACCCAGCCCAGCCGAGGTTCGAACCTGCGACCCAGCGACGTTCTTGCTGTGAGGCGACAGCACTACCTACTGCGCCACTGCATCGCCGGTCCCTGTATTATATTATATTATATTATATTATATTATATTATATTATATTATATGTTATGTTATGTTATGTTATGTTATGTTATGTTATGTTATGTTATGTTATGTTATATTATATGTTGAGATGATTTATATTCTTTTGTGAATTAGATATTTTGAAAAGCACAACAATTTGTAGATGTGATAGATTTTTAGATCTTTAAAGCATATGCATGCATACATTACATTATTTCAGACAAATGTGCACTATTTTCAATTGTGTACTTGACTGGCTAATAGGCTGGATAATAGGCTGTGCAATAATGACTTTGCCACTTCTGTATTACTTAATGGATAAACATTAATATCCCCCATGTAAATGTATTTAAAATTATTGAAATATCATTATATATTATATACAATAAATTGATTACAGTTTTAAGATATCAACCAATTTCATTTGGCACGTTTGTATCACCTACACCAAATAATTCATCATTACAGAGTGGATAAAACAGTTGTTTTCAGGCTTTCTCAAACCAGACAAGTCTCACGTTGCCATCAGCACGTAGCAATGTCTCTGCTGGATGTCTGATTTCAAACCACAAGGAGGCGGGGCTATCAGACAAACTTAGATACCACACAGCTGATGTAGTCAGATATATGGCACTACAATATAAATCATTTTTGTTGCATTATTAAAAATGTTTCTTTTTCGTTGTGAGTTTGCAGATTGCTTTGTTTTCAGGCTACTAATAGCTTATGCTTTGTGTATGTGTTTTGATGGCTGCTGCACCTCCTCTGCAGAGCAGCAGAGAGAGAGAGAGAGAGAGAGAGAGAGAGAGAGAGAGAGAGAGAGAGAGAGAGAGAGAGAGAGAGAGAGAGAGAGAGAGAGAGAGAGAGAGAGAGAGAGAGAGAGAGAGAGATTAGTGTAGGGACACGCATCCAGCCTGGACCCACCTCAGGAGGACGGGACCTCGGGGAGTCCCAGAGCGACGTCAGAGGAAGACCTGTGCGGTGCTGTTTGAGTGCTGCTTTTGTCTCTGGATCCACAGCACACAGAGATTTTCGCATCCATCCGCATTTCCCAGGTGGAGATCCAGCAGGTGTAATGCAAGGGGAAGAGAGTGTGGGCATGTTTATCTCTCCATAAAAAATAAATAACACAGTCATCTCGCACAGTTCTGGATGCTTCTGTAGGCTATAAAAACCTGAATAAAGAGGATTACTCGCAGTAAAGGAATAAAGGGTGTCATGTTGAGAGCTTGTATGCGTGTGTTAGTAGGGGAAGTGTTAGGAGGGCTGTCTGTAGCGCGCTACCCGTTGACTCGTTTTGCGGCAGTCCTTCCTTTTTTTGTTGCCGCTGCTCCACTCCCATTATCTCCTCCGAGGAAAATTGCCCGCTGCCCGCCTGAGCCTGGAATATTCCCCTGCCTCTCTCTCCCTTCGACTACATCCACTCAGGAGATTGACCGTCACAGGGGTTGGAGGTGAATTGGAAAAACATCGGGTGCAGCCATAACAAGTGCCCTCGGGTAATGACAGGTTTGGCTAGGGTGTAAATTACCCCTCCTATTGCTGTGCTCACTCAGCCGAGGATGAGAACAGGACGCCGGAATGAAGCTGTTCCGTATTTCACGTCTGCCGGCGCAAAGGGGGGACGGCAGCAGCCGCGGCTGTTTTATCAGGCGGCTTGTGTGGTTTACTAACAGAGCTGGGGCAGGGGCCTGTCGACTGTCTGTAATGGTTATCGCTGCTGCCTCTCAGGGTTTGCCTGGTTAAGCACTAATGCAATTGGGGAGAAGGAGGGGGTTGGAACAGCCATCTGAAACGCAGCCAGGGCCGCGGTGGATGAATTGCTCCGCTTGTAGATGAGACTGTAGAAGCTTTAATGGACGTGCATAAGACTTATGTGGTAATTATTATTTGGGGTTTCGACACTTAAAAGGATACAATACATCACACAAAAATGAAAATGTACTGTTTAATTAATTATTATTTAAGCATACAATGCTGTAGGCAATGTGAAGTTCAGTCAGATAATGACATATGGTGCAAATTCACACGTGAGCTGATGCTGTTTGTTTACAATGGAAAGAGATGGCAGTACTGTTTCTAGCATAGGGGAACTAAGGGTTCATCACATAGGGCACAACCAGCTGTGGGGGTGCAAAGGCGCACAACCCCC
Organism: Danio kyathit; assembly: GCA_903798195.1. Lineage (NCBI taxonomy): Eukaryota > Metazoa > Chordata > Actinopteri > Cypriniformes > Danionidae > Danio > Danio kyathit. Next base: position 38,559,918 of record LR812525.1, read on the forward strand.
AACCACAACCGATTAAACTTTATTCATTAATTTTCTTGTCGGCTTAGTCCCTTCATTAGTCAGGGGTCGCCACAGCGGAATGAACCACCAGCTTATTCAGCATATGTTTTACACAGTGTATGCCCTTCCAGATGCAACCCATCACTGGGAAACACCCATACACTCTCATTCACACACATACACTACGGACAATTTAACTTGCCCAATTCACCTATAGTGGATGTCTTTGGACTTGTGGGGAAACCGGAAAACCCGAAGGAAACTCACACCAACACGGGGAGAACATGCAAACTCCTCACAGAAATGCCAACTGACCCAGCCGAGGCTCGAACCAGCGACCTTCTTGCTGTGAGGCGACAGCACTACCAACTGCGCCACCGTGCTGCCCAACCTTTTAAAATATTAAGAATCAAATAATTTTAGTAAAATAATGTTTACTTGTTTCGCCTGTATATATATAATGTCATTACATTGTCCTAATTGTATAACTGGTATACGAACATTCAAACAAGCTGTAAAATAAAGAAGAGCTTTTTTCCCTAACCCATATAGACGGCAGAAAACAATATGGGTAGTATAGTGCATTCTGAAAGTATTCATAGCGCTTCAATTTTTCCACATTTATTTATGTTACAGCATTATTCCAAAATGGATTAAATTGATTTATTTCCTCAAATTTCTACACACAATACCCCATAATGACAATGTGAAAAAATATTTTTTTAAATTGTTGCAAATTTATAAAAAATAAAAAACCTGAAAAATCACATGCACATAAGTATTCACAGCCTTTGCTCAATACTTTGTTGATGCGCCTTTGGCATCAATTACAGCCAAGTCTTTTTGAATATGATGCCACAAGCTTGGCACACCTGCCTTTGAGAATTTTTGCCCCTTCCTCTTTGCAGTACCTCTCAAGCTCTATCAGGTTGGATGGGAAGTGACGATGTACAGCCATTTTCAGATCTCTCCAGAGATGTTCAATAGGATTTAGCTCTGGGGTCTGGCTGGGCCACTCAAGGACATTCTCAAGTTATTGTGAAGCCACTCCATTGATATTTTGGCGGTGTGCTTTGGGTCATTGTCCTGCTGGAAGATGAACCGTCTCCCCAGTCTGAGGTCAAGAGAACTCTGAAGCAGGTTTTCATTCAGGATGTCTTTGTACATTGCTGCATTCATATTTCCCTCTATCCTGAGTAGTCTTCCAGTTTCTGCTGCCAAAGTGAGGGCCGGGGGAGGGGGTGACGCAAAGTTGAAGAGGCGGGAGGGGGTGGAGCTGCGATTTTATATAACACCTGGCATTCACTTCAAAGAATTCCATTTTTGTCTCATCGGGTTATTGATCACCTCCCTTACTAAGGCCCTTCTCCCCCGATCACTCAGCTTAGATCGCCAGCAAGGCTTCAAGAGTCCTTGTGGTTGCAAACATCTTCCACTTATGGATGATGGAGACCACTGTGCTCATTGGAACTTTCACAGCAGCAGAAACCATCCTCAGCCTTGTGCCTCGAGACAATCTTCTCTTGAGGTCTACAGACAATTCCTTTGTCTTCATGCTTGGTTTGTGCTTTGACATGCACTGTCAACCCTGGGACCTTATATAGACAGGTGTATGCCTTTTCAAATCATGTTCAATCAACTGAATTTACCACATGTGATCTCCAATTAAGCTCCTGAAACATCTCAAGAATGATCAGTGGAAACAGAATGTACCTGAGCTCAATTTAGAGCTTCACGACAAAAACTGTGAATACTTATGTACAAGTGATTTTTCAGCTTTTTTATTTTTAATAAATTTGCAACAATTTAAAAAAAAATCTTTTTCCACATTGTCATTATGGGGTATTGTGTGTAGATTTTGAGGAAATAAATGAACTTAACCCATTTTAGAATAAGCCTGTAACATGAAAAAATGTGGAAAAAGTGAAGCGCTATGAGTACATTTAGGATGCACTGTATGTCTGACGATACTCATAGCAAGGTTCTATTTGATGAATATTCTACTACAAATTTTTGGCCACATGCGTTATGTATGTTTCTAATGAGGCAACAAAGATATGTAGGTTGCTGAATATACTGGTAATGCACATTTCTGCATTGTGTCAAATCATTCAGCTTCGACTGTCATTTTTTAATGAAAGAACAGCAATACACTTTATTAAATGTCATTTTTTTTATGAAGAGATTGAAATTAAATCTTGGCTGTGTTTTCATGTTACTATGCCTCAAAATACAACTCTAAATAAGTCTCTGTTGGTCTTTTTTGTTAAATATATTTATATTTTAGCCTATATTTCATTCAAACACAACTAAGGAGAAAAATAGTTGTTGTTTTTTTCTGGTGGGTTAAAGATAGTTAAACCCCTTGGAAGTGGAGTCTGTGAGTGAAAGAGCAGGCAAGAGCTTCAAGAGCGTCATAGCAAAGCTAAATTAATATACACATCAGTTTAAATGTGATGATAGTTCCTTAACTTCTGACTAGGGGTAAATCCTCTATTCATAAATGAACATATAAAACTTAAAACTAAACACAATTTCGAACTTACCTAAACCACAAACCTACAGAGAACAATATAACTCGGTGGACTGTATGGAAACTTTAAGGAGCTATATACATAGAGGCTTAATGGGTTCCTTACCCTTTTCCACCAGCATGAACCATGTGCTGCTGGTTCGAAACTAGTTCAACTGGCAATCCTTTCAAGAACTGCTTTGTTTTTCCATGGGCCAGAGAGCCAGAGCCAGGTCTGATGTCACTGAATATGTTACATCTTTCCCACCGATGCAAATGTGGAAGTGCCAAATACAAACAATCAATGTTGTGTTGCTATTAATATCAATGGCTTTGTGAATTTACATCAGTATCTAACCATAGCGAATCTAACATGTTCATTGTTGTTTGTATAGACAAAAATTACAAGCCAATATAACGTGTTCATGCAGTGCTTCTTGTGTATAAACAGAGATTATAAATGATAATAATGTGTACATGCAGCACACCATAGTTTGTATAGATGAAGATTAAAAGAGGGGGCGTCACGGTGGCGCAGTGGGTAGCACGATTGCCTCACATCAAGAAGGTCGCTGATTGAGCCTTGGCTGGGTCCGTTGGCATTTCTGTGTGGAGTTTGCATATTCTTTCTGTGTTCGTGTGGGTTTCCTTCTGGTGCTCCGGTTTTCCCCACAAGTTCAAAGACATGGGCTATAGGTGAATTGGGTAAGCTAAAATTGTCCGTAGTGTATGTGTGTGAATGAGAGTGTATGGGTGTTTCCCAGTGATGGGTTGCAGCTGGAAGGGCACCCGCTGTGTAAAAACATACAGTATGCTGGATAAGTTGGCAGTTCATTACTGTGGAGACCCCTGACTAATAAAGCGACTAAGCCGAAAAGAAAATGAATGAATGAAGATTACAAGAGATAATAATGTGTTCAGCATTGCATTCTGCATTTTGCTATTTCAAAATTTGCACTCAAAACTGTTTGTTTTGTCTCGTTATCCACAGTAACCCCTCCATCAGCCCCTATTGTAAAAGGTTTTTTGGTGCTACTTGAAAAATCCTTTTCCTAGTTCAAAGCTGATGCTCATGGTGTCGAAAGAACAGAACGATTTGGAACTATAGGCTCTGGCACTAGCATTCAAACTGCCTTGGTTGAAAAGGGGGAGCACCTGTTTAGCACCTCAGCCACTCAAAAGAACCACTGAAGAACCATACTTGGCCTAACAGGTTCCTTAAATGGCATAGCAGTGTTGTATAAGACTTCACCCCCCGCTAAGAAATGTTTAAGAATTTTTTTTGTGTGCATAATTTGTGAAAGTGACACAACTGGGCTTGTAGAAACATACCATGCATTTGCATTCATCTGTTGGCTGAAAAAAGTTGTAATGCAATTCATAAAAAGATCTGACTCACAAACAGTTTGTTCACAACCCGGACATTACTTCCGCTCATGCTGTCAAACATAGGACTTTCTTTGCGGTAAAGATGATTATGCGATGCTTATGGTAAAGATGTCAAGCTTACCTTTCCGGATATTGACTATACATGTAACTCCCTTTTCCACTAATCTGGATTCCACACTTTCCCAGTCTGCTGTTGGTATTCCAGTACACATCCACCCACCTCCTATATCCGGTAAACCGCTCAGTGCCACCCTGAGGCCCATTTGTGTGTTTGTGCATTAGCACATTAAAGCTTTGCAGACAGCGACAGAACTGGAGGGCAGTAGCGGAAACAGGCAGATTCCTCCTGGCTGACCGCCAGAGGGGTTTTTAATGGCTGACCTGGCTCCCATTATCAGCTGTTAAACCCCTGACCCCCCTCCCTACCCTCCCTGCATTCTTCAAAGAGGTCTGGTGCTTTTGGCAGCCGTGCAAGTACATCCAATCAATTGCTCTTAATCGGTGTACAATTGTCTACTTCCCTCTGTATATTAATCTGGGTAATGACAGTGGCCGTTCACCAGCCCTGAGCCATATAGGGAAACCTACACCTTTTGATAGCAAAGTAATTGAAGATGTGATGAACTAGGATAATAAATGAATTAACCAATCAATGAAGTGCTATAAAATAAAGAATAACTAGACTATAACTTACTAATGTATTTTAAATTGATAGCTCACCCAAAAAATGACAATATATGATTATTCATGTAATAAATTCACAAGTTACAGCACTTGTTCACAATGTTTTTAAGGAAATTAGTGGTCATTGACTTTAATAATAGGAAAAATTCTGTAGAAGTCAATGGCTACCAGTTTCCAAGCTTTTTCAAATGATCGTCCTTTGTGTTAATCACAAAAAAGAAACTGATAAAGGTGTAGAATGACCCGAGGATGTGTAAACTATGACAGGATTTATTTCTTTAGTTGAACTATTCCTTTAACTACAAAACAGAAGGTCTGGCTGACTGCACATTCAAGTTGAGAAATGGCTTAAACAAACAGTGGCCAGCATTTCCCTATTGTTTACTGTGTTGGCTTGGACAGATGGCCAACTGACCTCAGATCATCAGAGGCTTGAGTCATTTCCCAATTAAACAGCTGTCCAGCCGGAAGTCACACATTCACCTAGAGGGACCCAGAGGAATTTTTTTGTCACTTATTAATTCCCAACCCTGTCTCTGTTGCTTGCTTGCTCACTCCCCCTCCATCTTCCCTATACTATTCATCACCCTTTATAAACAGTTCTTTATCATGGTATTTAACCCGTTTGCATGTTGTGTTGCTTGTTATCCTTGTTGTGAGTGAGCTACCAGGCCTCTGGCCAATCGTGTGCTAGATGGAAATTCATGGGTCAATTCTCATTCAAGTATAATGCTGTAAATGAATAATTCATTTAATAGGAATCTCATTTGAATTTCTAGTCTCTCTTTGTGAGTTTCGGAGGGACTGTCATCAGGAGAAGTCCTTGAATTTCGATGCAGAGAGCTTCTTAGAGGAATGATGCATTTGCTGAAGAGTTTCTACAGTCCAAAGAAAAAGTTTTATTTCCAGCATGGTATTTTTAGTAGTCATTTCTTTCTTTATTTGTTTGTATTTGTTTTATACATTTTTTTTGATCAAGCAGATCCGTCTTGTAATTAAAGAGTTTTAATTATGCAGCTTCTTTCAAGATGTAAATTAATAGATTAATTACACTCTCAAGGATGCTGAATACCATGGAGCACCATGCTCTCCCACTGCTGTTTCCTGAAACATAAAACATTGTGACAATGCTTTTCTTTCATATCCACTTTGGTGTAATATATTCAGAGTGCATTATTTTGCCCCAGCAACTAGGGTAACATACAGTACACACCTAGCTTGTACACTGTAAAAAATTATAAGATTAGTCCTGACAGCATATGTTTTTAGGTCATTGTAACTTATTAAACTAAGTTAATCATGTTCTAACTTAAGTTACGCAAGCTGTTTTAAGTCAGTTAACATAATATAACATCAATGGACTCATACAGTTTGATTCAGCTTAAAAATGTAAACCAGGAAACCAGGATTTTTTTTACAGTGCAGTACTGAGTTGCATCTGGAAGGGCATCAGCTGTGTAAAAAAATATGTTAGATAAGTTGGAGAAAAAAGTTATATATAATAATATTTTTTTTTAATTAATATACTGTACACTGTAAAAAGTAACAAGTTGAATTTACTTAGAAAACATGTGGAAACTGATTGCCTCGAATTTATGAAGCAAATCAGTTTACCAAATTTGAGTACCTATTACTAACTATTACTTTGTGTAGGTAACTTGCTTACTTGTATTGGTTACTAAACAACACAAGTACTGATTTCTCAATATGACGAGTTCAGTTAACTTACAAATTTTAGTTATGCTTAGTACACTTACAGCAAAGCAGTATTCTCAACTAGCCTGCTTGTTCATATTACTACAATAGCATGGAAAGTCTTTGCCTCAAATTTAAGAAGCAAATTAGTTCACCAACTTTAAGTAAATACAACTATTACTTTGTGTAGGTAACTTGTTTACTTGTGTTGGTTACTAGACCACACAGAGCACTGGTAACTCAATCTGCCTTAAAATTTCTCTTGAACTCAGACGGAAATCCTGTCACTTCACTAGTTATTCACCACTCTGTCAACAATTATGTTGACTTATTTTATGTAAGTGGGTTCCACATAACTGAGTTAGGTTGCATTTAAGTAACAATATTTAAGTAAACTTATGCTAATTACATAGTTAGTGAAATTATGATGAATCGAGGCAATTATGCTTATGCAAGTTAATTAAGCTCATTTCAAGAGTTCACACTTAGCTGATGATCAATAAAGCGTAATTGGCATGCTGTCCCGGGAGAGAGCCATGAGCTCGTAATATCCTCGAGCCCGGGGCTCCCTCTTGTTAGAAGGGCGAGAGGGGAGTTCGAGCTCAGGAAGGTCTCGAGAACTCCCCTGCTCGTCGCCGTGTGAGAAGTGTAAAATAAGGTTGTCTTAGGTGATAATTTGGCTTAGTCGATTGGCTATGGTTTATGTTTTTGGGCAGTGGGAGGAAACCAGGGAACCTGGGGGAAACCCACGCAAACTCGGGGAGACATGCAAACTCCGCACAGAAACGCCAACCGGCCCGATAGGAGGTTGAACGTTCTTGCTAGCCACTGGGCCGCCGTGTCGCCCTATAGGAAAAAGGGTGGAAGTAGGGGTGGAAGGGGGAACTTCAAGACGAAGATAACTGAAGTGAAAAGCTTATTTATAATGTGTCCGTAATCATATAATAGGGCAGATTACGGAGCTAATGAGGTGCCAGCCGTGTTGATCATAAGCACGTGATCCTCTCGAAATTAGTTTAT